>KN834862.1:21609-72056 GCA_000827265.1 Collybiopsis luxurians FD-317 M1
AATGTTGGCAGTGGTAATCGCACCGAAAAGGCTCGGTTGAGGAGCTTTACGCGACGTGAGGTCACGCACTGTCACTACATGTGATCCGTGACGCACTCTCGGTATAGTGGCTCTCAGCCTTGAAGTTGCTCTGCGACTACGATCTGACCTCGAAAAGGTATGCTCTTGAATTACCAATTCCCTAACAAAGTGGTCCTGATCACAAAACAGACCGTGCACCCTACTACGAACGTGAACAAACTTGTTCTTGTCGATATGCCTGCAAGGACAGACCAATCAAGCTCTAGCACTGCTGTATGCGACGACGGAGATGATTCGACAGTCACAGCACACGAAAGACACTGGTATGATGGAGAAATGATTATAGTGCAGGTCGAGAAAACCTCCTTTAAACTGCATGCCTCTCGATTGGCCAAAGAAAGTAAATGGTTCAGCGAGAAATTGTCTCTCAAAGGCAGCGAGGATACTATAAATTCGGATGGTTGCAAGATATATGTCGTTGGTCAGGCTAACCTAGGAATTGTGGTAACCAAACGATCTTTCGCTGCTCTTGTGGATGCAATGGAGGACGCAATGTAAGCTACCCAATACTCCCTGATCATCTACTAATTCTTCGGAAAGGGCTATCGTCACCTCGAAAGAATGTAACTTGCCTACAATTCGGAAGCGTGCTTTATACGAGCTCGTCCGGCGTCCAGATTATTGGAAAGGTGGTCTGGAAGACCCGAATGGGGCGTTGCAATCCTTGGAGATTACACTTGCTAGTGCACGACTAAAGCTGACCCAAGAATGGTCCTCGAGAACCTCTCTAGTCATACTCATCCTTGCGGAGGACTCGTCATGCAGCAAATATCTCGAACCTGCTCCTCACGAGTCAGCTTTTGGACATGCGTACACGAGCTATATGCACCACGGTCCAAAAGGCCTTTTCCGTCGACATCTCTTCGATCCGATTGCAGGACTGCTTGCACTATCTAAGAAACAGTGGGAGACCCCTCAAATATGTAGAGGGTGTGTGAAAAGGCCTAAGCGGGATGGATTGCAGATCGACAAAAGCTGTGGGATAGATTGGATGAGTGGCTCGGGCTTGAAACAGTCTCTTAACATCCCGGACACGAAACTTACGCACTTGACAAAAATTACTTATTCGTCCTAATTCCGCGTGATAAAATGTTTCGTTCCCATGTTGAAATCGTTTTCGCCCATGGAGCGCAATGAAATTGAGCCATTTAGCGAATGATTAGGCCGGTGTGGCGCAATGGTAGCGCGTAGCTTTCCTAGAGCTTTTATAAGCTAGTTTGAGGCTGAAGTTGCGGGTTCGATCCCCGTCGTCGGTTTCCTCGTCATTCACGTAGTTAGCTTCCCTATTTTTTCTCTTATCGCACCTGCTTGCAATTTTCTTCCAAGTTCTTGGTCGGGAAATTTTCGGGCCCGCACCATAGATGGATAACTCAGACCCTTTCTTCTTTCTCGACTTATCCTTTGCCCGCTTCAACAACTGACTTAGAAAATTGGGGATGCACGATTCCTAATAGAGTCGGGAGTCCGGTCCGGGACTCTATATTACATTGACTATTTCAAACGTCTCTCCTTCAACAACAAGCGTTCGAACTCTTGCATTGTCAACTAGACCGACCTTATGACGAGTTCAGATCAACGCTCAACGGACTCGCTTCAAATCTCTGTCCTAACCAAAGCTCTCGAAGACGCCCAGAACCGAGTTGCAGTCCTCGAGCAGCAAATCAAGGTATAGAATTTTTTTTTTGAATTCAACTTCATTCAATCTCGCTTAGGCCTTGAATACCTTTTAAAAACCTTGAACAGTTAGAGACTGAGAATTCTCGTCTGACAAAACAGAACCATGACTATAAGGATCGGTCTATTGTAATCAAGAACGAGGTATCTCATAGTCTTTGTGGTTATCTCTCGATTTTGCTGGGACTTACTGGACGTTATGCTAAGGAACAAGTTCCAAAACAGGCCTTATTGGATTCCGGTCACGTCAAAGAATTGGTTCCTCCATTCCGTGCTGTTGAGTTCGATGCATCTGACTAATCTCACGCGTTTCCATAGCAAGCGAAGGCTCAAAGACTTGAAGCAGAGTTAACGGAGTCTGTAGGTGGCTTGTAGTAGTTTCGATACGTTGATTTCTCATCTGCGCTTTGCAGAGAGATAAGCTTGCAAATCTCGAGACCGAACAATTTGAATCGGTACGTTATTTGTTTGTTCGCTCTCAGTACGACTTCCTTCCATTAACGGCATTAATTTACCAGAAAGAAACGGCCCAAAAGCTCACCCAGGAGCTAAAAGAGGCGGTGAGTAGTGTGCATCTCTTTTCTTCTCGGCATCGCCATTCTTGAGCTTGGACGATACCCTAGTTCTTACTGACGTGGGCGTGATACAGAACTCTCGCTCAGATTCACTGTCCTTGGATCTGGATACGGTCAAGACGGAGCATTGACTGCAAAGTACCAAAAGGCAAAGCCTAAGAAAAAAGAGGCGGAATCAGTGAGTGAATGAGTTCACACACCGAAAGGAGGATTATCGATGTTGAGAGATCAGGACCTACCAATGATTCTAGGTCCTCCCGCAAGTCGTTCAGAGGAGAAGAACATACGTGAACATTCACTTTCTTGGTACCTGTCGAAGGCACAGCTCGACTGGTGATATGAATGATGGGAGGTAATGGTACCTGCTTGTTGCCCTTTGGATGAACAAAAACCTGCCGTGGTCTGCTTCCTCGGTTGACCTAGAAGATGATTTTGTTCCTCAGCAATAAAACTAACCTATTAAAGCAGTTGGAACAGGACGTACTGAAGTACGGTGGTGTGAAAACATTAAAAAGAATCTAGATATCTCGAGATAGGAATGGAGAGAAAAAAAGGGGCCGAGTAATGGTACGATTGCAAGGAGGGTCGAAGGGGTCTCTCCAATTTATTTTTATTTTTTGAGCGGCCTTTGGCCATGAGAACATTGATGGCGTGGGTCCGCACACATTTTTCGAAACATGTACATTCATTGAATGAAGTTTTCGTGCAACTCGCAGCTCCTGGCTGCACCAAAAGGCCTTGAAGTACGGATGTTGGCAGTGGTAATTGCACCGAAAAGGCTCGGTTGAGGAGCTTTACGCGATGTGAGGTCACGCACTGTCACCACATGTGATCCGTGACGCACTCTCGGTATCAGTGGCTCTCAGCCTTGAAGTTGCTTTGCGACCACGATCTGACCTCGAAAAGGTACGTGCTTGAATTACTAATTCCCTAACGAAGTATTCCTGATCACAAAACAGACTGTGCACCCTACTACGAACGTGAACAAACTTGTTCCCGTCGATATGCCTGCCAGGACAGACCAATCAAGCTTTAGCACTGCTGTATGCGACGACGGAGATGATTCGACAGTCATAGCACATGAAAGACACTGGTATGATGGAGAAATGATTATAGTGCAGGTCGAGAACACTTCCTTTAAACTGCATGACTCTCGATTGGCCAAAGAAAGTAAATGGTTCAGAGAGAAATTGTCTCTCAAAGGCAGCGAGGATGCTATAAACTCGGATGGTTGCAAGATATATGTTGTTGGTCAGGCTAACCTAGGAATTGTGGTAACCAAACGATCGTTCGCTGCTCTTGTGGATGCAATGGAGGACGCAATGTAAGTTACTCAATGCTCCCTGATCATCTACTAATTCTTCTCCTTAGCAAGTATATGCTGTCAGAAGACTCCATACCTCGTCATGGCGTAATCTGCGATATACTCTATGCTGCTACGGCTCTGGGATTTACTCGCTATCGGGCATGGGCTGTTTCCCGCCTTGAGAAGCATTATTGGTCCTCCGATCTCAAAACTTTACGGACACAGCCTTCATGGACCGTCGAAATCTGCGAAAGGGCTATCGTCACCTCCAGAGAATGTAACGTGCCTTCAATTCTGAAGCGTGCTTTATACGAGCTCGTCCGGCGTCCAGATTATTGGAAAGGTGGTCTGGATGACCCAAATGAGGTGCTGCAATCCTTGGAGATTACACTTGCTGGTGCACGACTAAAGCTGGCCCAAGAATGGTCCTCGAGAGCCTCTCTAGTCATACCCACCCTTGCGGAGGACTCGTTATGCTGCAAATATCTCGAACCTGCTCCTCACGAGTCAGCTTTTGGACATGCGTACACGAGCTATATGCACCACGGTCCAAAAGGCCTTTTCCGTCAGTATCTCTTCGATCCGATTGCAGGACTGCTTGCACTATCTAAGAAACAGTGGGAGACCCCTCAAATATGTAAAGGGTGTGTGAAAAAGGCCCAAGCGGGATGGATTGCGGATCGACAAAAGCTGTGGGATAGATTGGATGAGTGGCTCGGGCTTGAAACAGTTTCTTAACATACCGACACGAAACTTATGCACTTACTAAAAATTACTTGTTCGTCCTCCATGAAACGTAACAGATTCGTTCTCGTTTTCGCCCATGAAGCGCAATGAGATCAGCCCATTTGGTAGATTAATCAGGCCGGCGTGGCGCAATGGTAGCGCGTAGCTTTCCTATTGCTTATACAAGCAAATTGAGGCTGAAGTTGCGGGTTCGATCCCCGTCGTCGGTTTCATCTACTTCGATTATACCTCTTTTTTTTTTTTGCTTTTTGTAGTTTGCTTCCCTATTTTTCGTACTTGCTTGCAATTTTGTTCCAAGTTCTTGGTCGGTAATTTTCGGGCCCGCACCATAAATGGATAACTTCTTCTTTCTCGACTTATCCTTCGCCCTTAGAAAATCGGAATCCAATCCAGAAAACAAGGACGGGATGCATTTCGTCAGGAGTAAGTATCACGAATTTCGATTCCTAATAGTCGGGAGTCCGGTCCGGGACTTTATATTACATTGACTATTTCAAACGTCTTTCCTTCAACAACAATATTGTGAAAGCGTTCGAACTCTTGCATTTTCAACTAGACCGACCTTATGACAAGTTCAGATCAACGCTCAACGGACTCGCTTCAAATCTCTGTATTGACCAAAGCTCTCGAAGACGCCCAGAACCGAGTTGCAGTCCTCGAACAGCAAGTCAAGGTATAAAATTTTTTCTGAATTCAACTTCATTCAATCCCGCTCAGGCCACGAATACCTTTTAAGAACCTTGAACAGTTAGAGACTGAAAATTCTCGTCTGACAAAACAGAACCATGACTATAAGGATCGGTCTATTGTAATCAAGAACGAGGTATCTCATAGTCTTTGTGGTTATCTCTCTCGATTTTGCTGGGACTTACTGGACGTTATGCCAAGGAACAAGTTCCAAAACTGGCCTTATTGGATTCCGGCGACGTCAAAGAATTGGTTCGTCCATTCCGGGCCGTTGAGTTCGATGCATCTTACTAATCTCATGCGTTTCCATAGCAAGCGAAGGCTCAAAGACTTGAAGCAGAGTTAACGGAGTCTGTAGGTGGTTTGTAGTAGTAGTTTTTGCTACATTGGCATTTCATCTGCGCTTTTCAGAGAGATAAGCTTGCAAAGCTCGAGACCGAACAACTTGAATCGGTACGTTATTTGTTTGTTCGCTCTCATTACGACTTCCTTCCCTTAACGGCACTAATTTACCAGAAAGAAACAGCCCAAAAGCTCGCCCAGGAGCTGAAAGAGGCGGTGAGTAGTGTGCATCTCTTTTCTTCTCGGCATCACCATTCTGGAGCTCGGCCAACACATTAGTTCTTACTAACGCGGGCGTGATATAGAACTCTCGCTCAGAATCACTGTCCTTGGATCTAGATACGGTCAAGGCGGAGCTCTCTGCATTGACTGCAAAGTACCAAAAGGCAAAGTCTAAGAAAAAAGAGGCGGAATCGGTGAGTGAATGAGTTCGCACACCGAAAGAAGGATTATCGATGTTGAGAGATCAGGACCTACAATCTCTCCGAGAGAAAGTCGAAGGTCTAGAAGCAACTATTGCCGAGAATCAAAAGCCTGTCACCGCTTTAGCAAGGATTCAGACGCACTTGCAGTTACTTCCTCGCCTATCACAAAAAATAGACCGCATATCCTTTAAACTGCCCAACAAAGTTTCTGCAGCGGCGTTGGCTGATTATTTGGAACGCGTAGTGAGTATCCATCTCACTCAATGGCTATATTTCTACTTTACTAATGGTGGTTTTCCCCAAGGCTCCCAGGGATCCTATATGGTGAGCAGCTCCTTTACTCACAAAATATATTAATTCTGAGGATACCGTTCGAATTAGGACCGAACATTCTCTGATCTTCCTTCCTGTTGGGTATACGAGTCTAAGTGCACAGTGTTGTTCCGACCAGCATTTCCTCGTCTGTGTTCCATTCACGCAGAAGATTCCAAACTCTTCCATACTTGTCCGTTCACCCTTCAAAAATCGTACTGGACAAACGCAAGAACTCTTTACGATGCCGAATGGTCAGATACTTTACATGGGCACGTACGAATGCATAGGCACGAAGGAGTATGCGCCAACAGGGATGAAGTTACCGGCTGCAATTGTGAGTCTGCCTCTCTACTGGTCTTTCTACAATCAAGGAGCTAATTTACAGTCCAGCCTGTGAAAAATATTGTCAATGTTGTCCACTCGCAATTTTTACAGCACCCAAAACAAGGCGTTCCGTCATATCAGCAGCTTTGCAAGTGGTACGAGAGTGGTGAACTGAGTGTAGAGTTTATTATTTTGAAGTCCGTCGGTTTCGATGCCGAGCTAGCTCAGGCGTTGAAGAAGGAGAAGCAAAGGCACCACTCGCAACACGCAGGAAAGAAGCGAAAGCCTCAGGGTAAAGCTCAAAGGCCTGGTCCTAGCAGAGATGGATCGGAAGGAAGTGAGATAACTGAGCCTCCGTCCAAACGAAGAAAAATGACCACCAGAGACGGCAGTTGCTCAACACGAACTTCCCTGTCTTCGGACGAGGAGGACTGATCATAAATTCTGGAGGAGCTGGGTATATTAAACCACGTCACTTTTAGGTGTAACATATTCGCCTCTGCTGCATTCGACTGTATCCTATAGATTGAGTTTGATGAGAGCCCGAACGTGAAAAGAGAGATAAGTCAGAATCGCGTAGCACTCGCTCTTAATACCCAACCTCCGTCTCACTCGTCACCTTCGATGGCATTCTACCCTAAAACTCAACAAGTTAATTATTTTTTCGGTAATACCCTCCATCTCCCAGTCTCCGGATTTGGTAGGCCTTGAAGGAGCAGAACAATGGGAACGGAAAGTCTTTGAACTCGAGTGATGCTATTGTAGGTTCAGCGAGTAGCTCTATGTACTGTGCATGATCTATGTATGATGAGAAATTAGGCAGGCATTGGGGGAAGGCTGCAGCCTTCGGGTCCCAGCCACGAAGAGATCTGGTAGACACGGTCAGCTGCGATTGGGCGGGAGGGCCTCGAGCAGCTGCATGGATCTCAACAAGCTCGGACTGCAATTTCTTAACAATTGCACAAGAAGAGGCTGCGAGTTGGGTGGGTGGGTGTGAAAAGAAAGCTAAGATACTATGCTCCGAGGCTCGAGACTTCGACGGACTTACACTGATGCGGTGCTGAGGGGAGATGCAGACATTGCATCACGTGTCTGTTCGAAGACTATAGTTTGCTTTATCGCACTTCGTTCGATTAGCAAACTGCCAAAGATGGAGATAAAGTTCCCATTTAAACCGCGATTGCCGATAGTCTGGCCGAAGTCCCATGGAAGTGATTTGTTCTCAGAGTTGTTTTCAACACACACTTCATCGCCACGAAAAGACGTCCTCTCTGCCACTTCATCTAGACAAATATTCCTCTTCTTGAACTAAGCAGATGAAGAAAAAGTCTCCTACAGATGGCACGAAATCTTCGGCAGATGGCATGGTATCGATTCTGACAAAGGCGCTCCAAGACTCTCATAATCGTGTTGCCACTCTTGAGCAAGAGCTGCGGGTAAGTCGATGATTGAGTTTTGGAGAATCTTGATAAGCTAGATTCTCGTTTTATTTAGGATGCCACAAAAGTCAAACTGGAAAATACGGTCCTTCGGGCCCAGATCCTCGAGCTCAAAGTTCGCCTCGCTGTAAAGAATGCCGAGGTATGTACGTTTCTAATGTCGTTCTACAGTTACGCAGTCCCTGATTGCTCCCCAAAGGATTTTGATTCAGACCCTGGAAAACAGTCGGTATGTCTGCTTACCCATACCCGTTGCTTTGCTTTGCGTCAAGAGGCTCACAAATGAATGCCAGCGGAAAAAACTTCAGGACGCGGCCGCTGTTAGCACCCAAGAGGAACAGCAGGGGAAACAGTCAACGTTCTCTAACCTCACCTCGCCAATGGGCTCTCCTCCAGCCTCTAGTTCGCCATATCACTTTTTGGCTCCGCTTCCACCCGGTGTGGCGCTCAACACGGATGGTACGACGTACGAAATTGCCACCGGCCGTCCTATCTACCTGCCCCCTCCCTCGAACGTATACATGCAGGCTCCATTCGCTCCAGGATCGCTTTACCAGTACCATACAGGCAGCCCTTCCAGCCTCATCCCGCCTAGCTGGGAGGAGCCCATGCCATCCATAGGCGCTGGCCACTCTGATTCGGGAGAGCCAAACCTGAAGGATTCCTCGCTGTCGGATACAGCTTCCAAAAACAGTTCGGGCGAGGGCTCTAAGCTCAGAATTAATGCCGCTCCGTTTGTGCCTTCCAAACAACCGCAGTATTTTCCTCAGGGCGAATACTCCAGGATGGGCAACTTCGATACAGAAAGCTATACGTCCGATTATAGGTACTATAACCCCGACCCATACGGATTTAATCCCTTCATGGATTCATCGCAAGTTCTTCCATCTACACCTAGCCCACCCTCTCACCATGGCGCCGTATATTATATCTAATTCTCTTGCTATAACTTGTCAGGTCAACGCCTCTCCGCAGTGCCTCAGCATTCTTTTTAGTTTATCCCCTCCCGATCCCTTATCGTCAATTTTTATTTTTCGATTTGGTATCTGAAGCAAGTCTGTGCAGTGGTGCTAGTTAATTCGCCCTACAGTGATCTAACCAGTGACATATCTATCTGCCTATTTATCCATAAGTCTAACGTCAAAAGTTGGACATGGTGAGCGCTAGTCTAGATTCGATTTGGCGCTTACTCTCTTCCGTCTCTTTCATTATTCGAAAGGACACACTGAGAACGTCCTCCTTACGGCCGGAAAGACTGGATGAAAATATGTCTCCCAGTCTAATGATTGCTTTTAAGAAAGAAGGATCGGGGGGATAAGTGATTGGACCCACCAATGCCGGATTTGTCACCGGCTGAAATTCCATGGAGACTCGTTCTCTGTCAACGAACGGCTATCTTTAGAATACCCAGCACCAGCTGCGAACTGAGAACACCATATAAAGACAGCGTAATTTTCAAAATTCTCTTAAATGAGCCGATACGAATCCACAAACATGATCCCGGTCCTCACCAAAGCTCTTCAAGACACCCAGAACCACGTTACTAAGCTCGAACAAGAGCTTCAGGTAGAACTCTTCCTAGATCCGCCATAACGGCTATTTTATTAATTTTTGAGGCTGCGAAAACATTCGAAACCGAAAATGCCATTCTCAGAAAGCGTATCACTGAGCTTCAAGGCGGCCTCACGGTCAAGAAGGAAGAGGTATACTTCCAGTTTATCTTCATAGGATCTACAACTGAGTATCTATATCTCCAAGAACGTGGACTCGACTATTGCGCTATTTGACACCGGCGTAGGAAGGGCTAAGGAGTCGGTATGTCAATCCCATCCTTATCATTCATGGATGATTCTCCACTCACCGTTCGTTCTTTGTTAGAGCGAGTTGACCAAAATAGTTTGTATCTATGTTCTGCCTCCCGTTTGATATCCCGTTGACGCATTGGCTGGCGATTCAGAAGGTTGAGCTGAAGGAAGAAGTGCGTAGTCTAATACGATGTTTTTCCTTTACTCAATCCTATGTGCAGCAAGAAAAGACTCAGCACCTGCAGACTGAGCTACAGGAATTAGTGCGTGGCTCCAAGTATAATGTCCGCTACAGACACCGAATCATTTGTACAGCAAGAAGAGAACCGACGGCTTCGAACTGAGCAGCAAAAATCGGTGCGTGCCCAGTCGAAACTCTTGACGCAGGTTTGAACGCGAAGTGCTTTCTTTTTTTAGCAACAGAAGCAGGGGGAATTAACTGGCACGGTTCGTACTTGGACTTCCCTCGTATTCTCTTTTCCTCTTACTCTCACTTCAAGAACGATGAACTTCGAGCTAATATAGGCGCTCTTCAAGAGAAGTATAATAATGCCAAAATGAAAAGGAAGGAAACGCGTAGGGTAATGCACTATTGTTGTACCACGTTTAGAAGGTCCATTTACTCTTGGGGTTTGCCTAGGAAATGCAAGAATTGCAAGGCAAGATAAAGTCACTAGAGAGACTGTTTGCCGATGCGCAGGCTCAGGTGATTGTGTTTGGACTTCTTGTCTCTAGAATTTGAACTCGTCTCATCGCGTTTGCTAAAAAATCAGGAAAGCCAGGTAACAGGATTCCAGGTAAAGCTAAGCCGTAATCGACGCTAATGACCAAGTTCTTGTCAGCCAACGACAATGCTCGCCAAAATTCAAACACGTTTACAGTACCTTCCGCTTATACCTTCGACTACACGGCGTCTGGTAAACGGTCCCCGGCTCAATTCCAATGTCGATATACTATCATACCTAAAGCTTGCAGTACGTTGAATCTGATGCTCTCGTCGAGTTATCCGTGTCTCACTACTACCCCATCAGGCTCCCAAAATACAGTGGTATGCGGAAAATTTTTCTTGCCTAAGCCTTTGAGTAGAGTCCCATATGATTGTTATCGTTCATACAGGTCTGAAAAGCATTTTTTCTTCTTCCCGCGGAGTATCAGCATGCATTGCGGGTCCAACCAACATTATCTCACATGTAGTCCGGTGACCGAAACTATACCAGGGACTGAGTTCGTTGTTCGTTCTCCATATGAATGTCTAGACGGCCAGGCCCGCGAGTTCTTCACCACAAGAGCTGGTTTTGCTACTTACGCGGGTATTTACAAATGTCTCCGCATGGACGAATTTACTCCGAATGGTATGGCTCTACCTACTGGTCTGGTGAGTTAATAAATGTTCATCAGGAAACAAAGACTGATTCCTGTACTACAGCCAGCTAAATCTGTTGCCTACGAAGCGTCTCTGGAGAACGCGAAGAAACCAAAGCCGGGGTTTCCTTCTCAGCATGATCTCCAGAAGATGTACGAGAGCGGGAAGCTCAAGGTCGAGTTTACCATTTTTCAGTGTATCGGATACAATCAGAGCTTGGCCGATAGCCTGATTCAATACGACAAGAATCAAGAACGCGGCTGGAAGCGGAGCTGGGAGGATGCGGTTGGACCTCAAGCTGGGCCGGTAGACAGCCCCAACAACGCGGTGAAGATTAAAAAAATAGCGTCTCCTGAACCTCCCTCTACGAAACGAAGGAAAACGGGTGGGGAGTCTGTTGAAAAGGTTGCTGCTTCTGACCCAGATTCCGATGCGGAAGACACGACTTCGGAATCGGATGAGGACTAACACTTTTTGAGGATGTAGAGTTGCATGTCTCTGCGGCTTTACCTGGTTGGTCAAAGATATGGTCTTGTATCCTTGATTTGTGTATATAGACCCCGACGGTCCAACCTCAACGTTTTGTTCGAAGAGTATTGCTGCTACAATGGCTTCCATTCGACTACGAGCCCAGGCTTTTTCCATTCTTCAATTTAGTGGAGCCATATTGATACTGAGATACAGATGTTAGTGGGAATATTCTCCATTTTTTTTCGTAAATGCTGTAATATCGGATTAAGAGGAATATTTTGCATGGGATCCCGATGTCTCACTAGGTTCTGTATCGTCGCAAAAGACTTAGCGCTCAAATCAGTGGCAAGCGCCCGGTGCCTCTCTATTGTCTAACTCTCCCATCGCAGCAACATCACAGTGTACGTGAGGTATGATGATGAAGACTTGCGGCAAGGAATCGTTGACTGAATAATGATATCTCCTTGGGCTTCAGGATGACATCGGATGCAAGTCTATGTTCCCGGTGCAAAAGCTCGTTATTAAGTCTTCGTGTAAACGTCAATTTGGAAACGCTGGATTGGAAGCTACGCTCCGATTTTGGACCTTCGTCGTGGAAGTCTCAGGAGATAGACGCCCAGGTTGCTTTATGTGACAAAGATCACGAAGACTACGAACTGGAAATCATACGGCTTCAGTCCCGAATTTTGTTTATTCGAGAGCAGCAGGAGCAGCTGAAACACTAAAACCCGTTTGCGATCCCTCAAGCTTCAAGTCCCCTGTTCGAAAACTCCCCAATGAAACCCTTGGTCTCATCTTTAACTATGCTTGCGCATGGAATTTATTGCAGGAGCTTCCCTGGTGCCTGGAATCGCAGAAACCTCCAACTCGGATAACTTCTTTCTCCGGTTTCCTCCGAGAACTTCCAGCTTTATCCATCAGCGCAACGTGCGGTCGTTGGCGCGCGATAGCAAACTCGACTCCTAGTCTCTGGTCTCGCCTCCAGTTAGAAATCACTTCCTGCGAAAAATCCCCTAATCGTGCCAATTCTTTGACGGACCTCCTGGAGTTACACCTCCAGCGCTCCAAGGCAAAGCCTCTCGATATCTCTCTGAATGTTTCAGGAATCGATCAGGCTGACCTTTATGTTTAAATCCCTTCTTACTCAACAGTCCAAGCGTTGGAGGCTCTTTTGCTACGATGGAGATTTGGAACCGAGTGCTCACCTCATCGAAGGGCTCGCGTTCAGTATTCTTGAGGAAATCGAATCGGATAGTTTTGATAGTTCAGAACTGGATATTTTTGCAAATGCTCCAATGCTCTGACGGCTGGGTGTTGGTCGTCTGGAGTCCGGAGCATCCCGTTTACCTTTGCATCAGTTAACCCATGTTGATTCTGTAGTAAGGGAAGATATGATAGACCGAATCTTTGGGTCTTCCCCTCACCTCATTTCTGCATCCCTCAGGGGAAGCTTTGCTCCCTATATCTCCCCCCTTCCAGTTTGCAAGACTTATGATTTACTGACGTCTCTGCATGTATTTGTTCGTGATTCAGAATCGGAAGTCGGGCTCTTGGAACGAATATTTCTATCCTTTGCGTTTCCGTCCTTACGCGAGATAGAAACATCAGGAAACATGAGTGAAGGCGACTCTTGGGCATGGCCAAAGCGCGCATTTAAATCTTCATATCTAGGTCTTCGTGCAACCTCACGAAACTCTCTGTTGTAGACGTGACAGTGTCTGATCTAGGTTTAATGTCCATTCTTCACTCTACTCCGTCGCTCGAGGAACTTTCCATCATCGATAGCCTGATAACAGCAAACTCCAAAAGTCCCATAACAACGACGTTCATTTCGAGTCTACAACGCCTTCGTCAGGACGGCATTTACACCCAAGTTCTTGTCCCTCCATTACGTTCCTTGTCCTTGGAGTATAAAGGTAAAGCATTCGACGATGCTGCCTTTGTCACGATGATATCGTCGCGCTGGTTACCCGATCCTGTATACGCCGCCACGGTTGGAGTGGATTGTATCCGATCTGTAGATTTGACGTTTTTATCGTGTCCAGTGGACAAGACGGTTTATCAGCCGTTACGATATTTGGATGGGATGGGATTAATGGTGGTAATTGCGGGCGTCAAGGCTCCGAATTCTGCATGAACCTTCTGACAGATTAAAGTAAGCAGTTCTGGTATTTGTATGTATGTGTTGATTCATCCAAAATATTATTTCGGTGACTCGACCGAGCGATTAGGGGACGGAGGTATTGTCCTCGTAGGTTGTGTTGTCTCAGGTGTACGTAGTCGAATCGATATTTGAAAATTAAAAGAAGTGTGGGATCAACGGCATTGCGTCCTAGGATCAGTTCTATGAAGCTAAAGGAAGCCGGACGTCTCAATGTTTTATCAGCATTTTTATCAAAGCATCTACAGGCCAAATGAGAACAAGGACTTGCTCGTTTGAAAGACGAAAGAGAGGCTGCGGTGGATGGTGCAATCAAGGAGGCATGCGCAGAATAGCTGAACAAGTACATGACAAGTGAAAAGAGCGGAAGCGGTCGACTGTCGCGATATTTGAAATGAGTGGTGCCTGCATATGAAGGGACTTTCAGTAAAGTTCTGAGCAATAAGGACGGATAGGTAGCAACCACTAACCGCTTACTGAGAAATTAAGTTACGATCATTGGGAGTAGACGGTGAGGCGGGTTTGCGGTTGCCCGACAAACCTGGGCCTTCATTCAGTTTTCTCCAATTCGCTATGAAAAAATTCTAATCCATGAGTGCACGCAAAAGGCAATTGCGTCCCCACCTCCTTCTGCTTCTGAATGGCTCTTCTCACACGAGGGTGAGGGATGATCCGATGGGATTTCGAGGGAGCATATCTGCTGGGTTAAATGAGTCCATGGCATCATCTGGTAGGTGGGATCAATTAGAAAGGTCTCTAACAGAATAAAATCGGCTCTGGTATCGCAGTGTGTCAGAGAAATTGCAACGATTTCAGGAAACGTACACTTTATACCCCCGAACAAACTCACTGTGCGCTGAGAGCCATGGATGATCGCCATTGTCAAGTGCTCGTTAACCTGATCCTGGTGTCCACAAATAAAAACCCTCCTTCCCTTTTTGCGCAAAAGTGGCGGGCGGTTGCGTTGACCATTTTACACCTCCAGCTAGTACCAGAAGTTTCAAGTGACCAGTAGACCCATTTTTGGATTATGCATCATATTCTCCATAACGTTAAAATAAATAACACTGTCGAGGTCCTACTAGTACTACTAAGATATGTTATATGAAGTTTCACTCGTAATATAACTGCTGGTTTTCTTGTTGGAACTCCGGCCAAGTACTGTGGGTTCCCAATTGGATTGTTGTGGCATGTGAAGTATACAGCCCCGAATCCGTAATCTTATAAAGATTGAACATGAGACGCGACATAATTGTCACAGACATGCTGCGTAGGGTGGATGGTTTGGAGAGATTAGGACTTTACGTATATCAATAAAGGAGATAATAAGTACCTGCTGGCAAAACCAGTCAGCACGCCCCGTACATATGGCTAGGGTTTTAATTTTGTACAGTTTTCTTCTGATATTTATGCTGAACATACCACAGGATACTAACGCAGTGCCAGTGAATTGAAGTTAGGAAGTTTTGGTTTACATTCAAGATACTCACATAGAACGTTGCAATATTAATCTAGTAATGGCAGCCATAAGAATCATACTTCCTATGGAAATGTAATTAACTAACCGCATTTACAAAAGCCATCGCGCTATGAATGAGAGGCGAATGAACACACTTCTTTCAGTTCGTCCACTTGTTGAGGGACTCACCCGAAGTACCATGAGCCTACAAGAAGGGAACATCAACAGTTCCATTGCAAATCAAAAGAAGGAGGTTTAGCCCGTACCATCATGAATGACAATCTTGACCAGAGACATTCTGAGTGACCGGAGTTCGCGACGGGTTTTGTATGCTTTAAGCAGCGTCATCACGAAGAGCATGAGATCATACAGAAGCAATGCCTCCCAAGCGGCCGCCTGTTCTGCGTAGCGAAGTGGGTAGAGACTCGAAAAAATTTTCTGGAAAGACGTACGAACAGACCTGTATTGCAATAAGACACTATCCGCAAGAGGAATAAGAATGATGCGACGCGCACGTAATGAATGACAGTGCTGTGTGACACCCTATGTCCAAACCTGTGAAGATCTGTTCAGAACGATGAAAGAATGTTGCAAACTATGACAGAGTCAGATGGAAGCAAGTCAAACAGACGAAAGGAAAGTTGACCAGTGATAGTATCAACAATATACAACCGGTGGAAAGCATTGCAGCAAGCACATGCTTATTGGAATTGTATAGGGCATATATACGGATGGTAAGGAGCACTGGGATGCAAACAGAGTCATTTTGGTTTCTAAGAACTGATGAAAGCACTCTTACTACTGACTATAAGCTCCATCACGACAAAAAGGAGTTCCCGGAAGGTATGAAATGTCTGACAGCTAACAACCGTCAGTCTTTTAGTAGACAGAATTGATTATACCGCACCCCTGTCAATGTCATTCTGAGAATGAACGCGGCAAGTTGGATTGAAAGAAAAACAAACTGATTCAGTGAGATGGCTGAAGAACAGCGATATTGTCACAGCAATGTTTCCCAACACCGAAATGTAGCGATTGAGGAAGAAGAGCACCGTGACTACGATTGTGCCCGCGGGACGTTTCCAGAAATACCGAAATTCATCAGCTGCCAAACTTGTTTCAGTACAATTTGTTAACCGAGAGGCAAAAAAATATTTGCATACGAAGTGTAAGGAGATAGTCCCAGTACAAAAAGGCTGAGGGTTAGCTCGAGAATCAGATTGAGCTAGAATGCAAAGATGGTGTAGGAACATACTTGCCGAGAATAGATGAACATAATTCTGTATCAGTCTAATAGGTTAATTAGCGCATGAAGAAATCTTTAATGCTCAAGGACGCACGCTTGCCCTGCTGCTGAAACTTGCTCAGCATATGCAGAATCCATGACCTGCTCGGGTCTCGGGTGTAAATGTCAATGTGCCAAGATTCACCACTCAACACTTCTTATACCTGTAACCTACTTACAAGAATTCAATTGTTCTTAGCTACACCGCCCATTGTTTGGTTGTCGCAGAGCTGAGATGAAAACCATGTTACTAATCATAGCTCTGATGTGCATGATGGACGTTCTCAGACTAGCATGCACAGGATTCAGCAATGATCTCTCCACATATACTCAGGCGCTCAAAAAGTGACGGCCCGATCAATGTTTCAGCCCTTACTTAATTAGTCAGTTATATGACTACCTAAGGCCATGGTGTTTTGCGAGCATAGAAACCCGTATATAACTTCAGTTTAGACATTTCAAAGCTCTGAAAAGCTCCAGAAAACAGGGGAGAAATTGGTCATTTTTGTAGAGGGTTTGGGTTAGACCGGCCTGTTACTTTCTGTAACCCTGAGTAAGTATTTCAAATTGTCGCTGAAGTTATCATGCCCGGCGCATCTTTAAGATTAAGTGTAAGATTTACCAGTTTTCTAGTAAAGGTCTCAGTCCATGTCCATTGTACAATGTAGGTGTTCCGAAGTAACACAGTTGTCACAGAAGTATGGCAGTCATAGCAAAACAACTCTTCTCAGGCTGGGGTTCGGAGGAACTCTTGCCTGAAGGGTCAACAAAGCGACGAATGCCGTATGCACTGAGATAAGCGCACTATCATTTTGAGTAAACTCATTTATGAAAACCTCGACTTGATCACGATTCACTGACAGCACCAAGTCAGACATGATACACAGCAAAGTAGCTTTCTAACACCTAATCAAGTCACATCAGACATATCAAATTATCGAGTCAGAGTGTTCGTTTTGATCAACTGGAAAGATGGCTTCAATGCCGCATGCCAAAACTTGCGGAATGTGGAAAATTTACTATGTCAAAGACGGCAAGGTTCTGGCTTAAGAAAGCCTTAGAATTGCCTAAGGGGAAATACACAATCCCCGACTCGAGCGGACATAATAACCTGGAATGCCAAGTGCTAGCTACATAGTAGTCGCGTCCGCTTAGATAGGCGCGAGGCGTGACTAACATTCGAAGGCTAGGTGCCCCGAAATATATATCCTGATTTGCGAAAAATGTTCGCAGTAGCAATCTATCAGACCTAGTTCTCTCATAATCGCTACTCAATTGCTACTAGTTCGCTACCCTTTGTAGTTTCTTCGGGAGAGACAGCGGCTCAGTTTCAGTCAGTTACTTGTCCAAATTTTTATTTATCAGCTTTCAGCTGCAGCTAATTGAGTTAGAGACAACTGAATACCTTGGTAACCTGTTGGTAAGTGTTAAGATTAATCAATGGCGGGAATGGGGGTTCCAAACCATTATTGATCACAGCGTAAATAAGCATCTACTAACAATTTATTTATAAAATTTCACTTGCTACAGCAAGTTATACATTATTTACAATCTGATTGTTATAACAAGTGCTGGAAATAATAATTTACTTGATATAATAATAAGTACTGCGCCATAGTAACGGCATCTGAACTTAACTAGTATTTTGCAATGTCGCCACATTGCCAAAGGATGGGAAAGCTGGGTTAGGGGTTAGGGGACTCGCGCCGAAGGCGTGCTGGTTAGAGGTTAGGCAGGTTAGGGGTTAGGGGCTAGATATATCTATGGGGGTCCGGGGGCATAGCCCCTGAGGGTTGCTGAAGGGGTACTGTATAGCATTAACAGCACTAAATATACAATGGGTCCTTGGCTAAGTGGTAACACGTGTAGTTTTTCAAGTCTTGTTGACAGCGACTGGGGGTTTGAACCCATACCCCAGCATTTTTTTTTGTATCACTTGATGCCCTGCTGTTGGTAATGGGCCAACGCTGCCGCGTGGCAGGGACTCGTGCCCAGCATACAAATGTGCTGGATCCTCTCATATGCCATCAAAGCCGTGGAATTTTAATTGCAATGATGAGCACAGGTTGTATGACATCACAAAATGCAATCCCACCTTAATGTAGCTTAGTTCCATTGGACTGGATCTCCTCATATGCAGTCAAAGCCTTGGAATTTCAATTGCAATATAATCCCCTGATAGTTATACCATATACACCATTTAGTTGAGTAATCAATATTATGAAACTAATACAAAATTGCCTGTCTAGGATCAGGCACGGAATTCACCACCTCAAAAACTCGGCATTCCATTTCATTCCATGCACTTGTAAATAGAAGCCCCGGATCTCAGATGTTACCTGGATTAGTATTTGACAGGTGACAATGTTGACAGTAACCTGATTATGGAAATATAATACATTTGAGTAAATAATCAAGAACTTGTTATAACAATACTAATTATACAATATCTTTGTCCCTAGCTCAAATAAGAACTATTTAAGAGCACAGGGCTGATCCATGAGGAGCACCACAGCACAGTGAACGCAGAAACAAACTGGATTTGTGAGGTCAAGACACAATATATCTCAAAACACAGTCATAACTTGTCTGAGGTCTGAGACTCAAGAGTCAGGGACCTTGCATGCATGTATAACACAGTGATAGTTTCCTGCAGGAATAGACAGATATCACAATACAAAAACAATTAGGTTCCTGCAGGAAGAGTCAGTTGCTAAGTGCAGTCAGTTGGGTATCAGCAATAATTGTTGGTAGGCCCTCATAGGAGTCAGTAACCTAGGTGACAGTGGTGGTAGCTATTATAAGAGTAAGTTCTAGGTACATGATCAGTACTATAAATAAAAGGAATGATCTATAGTCTATAGAAGTCTCACCTCAGTGACAGTTTAAAGAATGAACGCCGAGTGGCAGTGTAAGGAACTACGAGTTATGCGGACTCTGGTGATTACTAAGCTGCTTCCAGAGGAAGTTGACTAAGCTCCTGGTATCCCATGCTAGGTCAAGATTTTTTGGCTGACTAAGCCATGAGTGTACAAATAAGGTAAGTATCCTTTAGCACTGCCCGCGGCTGCAACCCCCGACTTGAATCAGTAGTAATATGCAAAGACATGAAAGCGGAACACAATCACTGTTGTACAATTCACAATGTGTAACATAATGAAAACACACCAGCCATCTGCTTTTAGTTTACTACACATCCAGCAATACTCGCATTTACAATCCTAGTTTGATCCTAGCAATGCATTATGAATTTCCAGGTATACCACAAGTTGTCATGTTCAAAACAGCGCACTGTAAGCTGAGAGGCATGGTTGTTACAAAGTGTCCAGTACCAGCAACCAACTGGCATGCCAAATCCCTTCTCCGCCCCACAAAGATCTTTGTATCCCAGAACACTGAAGCCGTGACAAACCCTTTAGAGCCATTATGCCTGTCCACTGTCAATCCCAAATCACATAGCCTATTCCACATCAGGCAGTCACTAGTCCGGGGTGAAAAGTCTGTGTTCCTTATCAATGCCTTCTTTTGCAAGCTTAAGTTGGGGTAAAGCACAACCGGGATTGAGTTGTAGATATGATAATTTCATGAGCTGTCAATAGACCAGACAAGATATGTTTCCAGATTCAATGATGGCTGCTTAGTCTTGACAACATATACTGGCCTTCTGCAATCTCTAGAGTACTGTCATGTAATGCATGATGCTACCCCACAAACTAAGGCATTTTAGAAAACATAATGCATAACAGAGCCAAAAATTGCAGGAAGCATGCCTTATCTTGCCAATTTACAAGCTTGAAATGGATAGGATTCCTGTAGCATTTTACATCTATATATTCAAGTCTTTCTATCAGAACTAAAACCAGGACTGCACCCAATGCCTTCACAGATGGATAGTACACTTGTGCAAGAACTGGACTTATAGTAGGTTCAGCCTGGGCTATCAGATTTATGTACTTATTCCCTTTTCATGACAACTTTGCATTTAGGTTGGCAGAAAATTATGCATTGGCTGCTTCAGCAGGTGCGAATCAGATGCCACCCAGTTATTAAAGCACTTTCCCACATCCTAAAATATGTTCAGCACTTTGGATGGCAGATTATCTACAAACACTACCAGTTGAAGTACATGCAATATGGTTTAGAAAACAAACAGGAACATCACTTTTATTCCTTTTCAACAGACACATCTTTTTGATTGTCATAGTGCTTCAATTGGTGATCAATTTGCCTGGGTCGAGTACAGACAATGAGTTATGTTGCTCTCCTATGTTGCTCTCCTGCTTGCTCCAATAGCTTGCATTATTCATGAAGCTATAGATATACTGTACTATTTCAAGCACTTCGGCAGTCACAGGTCACACAGCTCTCAATGTTGCCAAAATGTCTCAGCATTCGCGGGTCACACCCCCTGCCGAACTTCTTGAAATGGTACAGTAATGGTTTGACACAGTTTCAGCAGCCTTTAGAGGTTGCAATTTTTCATTCTACCAACAGTAAGCCCTACCTGGTGTATCCAACTTTATAAATAGCAGATGAAACCTATTCTTAGGGCTTTTGCTCTGAGAGTCTATGCATTTTATGACAGGAACATAGTGATACCGGCCATCTCTGTTCCTTTTTTGCTTTGTAGACTGTCCATGGATATTGTAGTAAGCAAAGCTAATTCCAACTATTCATACAAGCATATATCTACTTTTTAAAGGCTATAGCTCTTTAACTGAATCACCCTTTGGATACTTTTCAAAATGTGAATTTCACATCCCAGATATGTCCTTGTTTACCAAGTAAGTGAAGGTAGTAGTCTGCTCAGTACATATATTAACTCCAATTAATACATTGAGAGTAAGTGCTGTCTAACATTGCCAGTGCTTATGTCTTGTAAATTTGGCAACTTTCCAGTGCAATTAGCCATTCCATTTATCAATTTGGCATTCAATCTTTTCATTTCTGGATTAACATTTAGAAAATCTGTTTATCATCCTATTGAGATGAAAAGACTTGGTTAATCCAGTATAACACAAGTGACTGTCCACAATGATATACCAGTGAAAGTTCATATTGTAAATTTAACCCTAGTAATAGATTAATTTCAGGTTCTCTTTACTTCCTGTAAGTTTTCAAATTAAGATCTGTCACTGGATCATTGGCTAGATCAATCATTACAGGGTCATGTTAATTACAGGAATGATTGAACCATTGGAATTTTTGTATATCATGATATTTACTTAATGCAGATCAAGGAAATGACCAGATTCTCTTACTCAGGCGATCTTGGTCGAGAGACTGGTCTCAATGTAAGGGATGAGTACTTGGACATGTATTGCCCAATTGCCCATGAATGTATAATATATTTGCAAGAGCTATTCTTTGCTTTAACACTCCCATTCTTCAATATGTGAGTGAAATTTTTGAAAATACTATACAGGTTTTTCAACTTTGACTTTTCTGTTTTTTTTTTTTTTCCACTTTCAAAGCTTGCCGAACATTTTCATCAGCTGACTTATTCTGAATCTATGCACCTTTTCCAGTCCTGAGGAAATGAGCAAGTTCTTGAAAAATACTCCAGGACAACAACATTCAAGAATGCAGTTTGCAACCAGTAGTTTCTTAGGGAATATTGGAGCTCCATTGGGTCATGGATCTATGGAAGAGGAAGATCACAGTGAAGAATGAAGGCTTGATGCAGTGTGCAGATTATTACATTTCTATCTGCTTGGAGTCAGAAGCACCCATCTTCTGCACAAGCATTTGAATAGCTTTTTATTTTTGAGTTTTCACTTATTTTCATAAGAGTTTCCAATTTACTGATAAGCAGCCACTGTCTACCACATGTATGATCATTCATGAATCATAGTAATGCACCCTTGTAGGTACAATTATTTCTGATTGTTCTAATGTTAGTTTGTGGTTATTCAGTCTATGCATTGGCCGGAAGCCAGGTTGTGAAAGAATTGTTTGAGGAAAATAATTCAAGTACTTCAATGCCAGCTGTAGAAGTTGTGAATTTTTCTCATATCTTGACCAGAAAAAATCATCTTATCTATGATTCATTTATGTCTTTCCATAAAATTTTATATGTGGCAGGATCTAAGTCATAATCAAGCAAGTGAGGCTCTGGGGTCTGTTCACAAATCCTACTTACAAGGGCACTTGTATTCAAATCTTGAAGGTGAAACAACACTACATGGTAATAAGTGTGATCTGAGCTAGTAATGAACTTGCAAAGAATCCACTTTTAACCCAATCAGATCAGACTGAAAGGTATAGTATGTGAGTAAGGAGGTTGTCAAAGGTTCCCTTGCATATAATCAAATAGTGGAACACAGTTGAAGAGAATGAAAAGGGTTATGTAGACTACATTGGTCAATGTCATTGAACACAATGAATACAGAAGAAATGGAAGTGGGGGGGGTGTAAAGGTCAATGAGCTTGACTACCAGTCTTGCTCGGTTGGTGTTGTCGAAGCAACTGAACACCACAAGCTTAGCCAGCTATACCAGAGTTCACTTGTCTTCAAGCTTATTAGGTGCATTCCTAAGGTCACTTGGAATAAGGAAGCTTATACAGTGCAATCTGCAGGTCACTTTGGTCCCTTCATTGAACAAGAACCACCAACAATGCTTATACAGTGCAATCCACAGGTCACCTTGCAGGCTTTTTACACATTCTACTTCATTCCACATGGGCTTGGCATATTCAGACTGTCTTTGCCGAAGCTTATACAAGTCACCAACTGTTCAACCTATGCCTTTGTAGACTAGAGCCTGGGCAGTATATGCTGGGGAGGTGAGGTCCATATGAGGTTCACCCTATATCCAGTCCCTCTCCTCAAGATATGTCAATGACTTTGCAGTCTAGTTTCCAGGAGTTTGAAATGGAAATTCCTATTCAACTGAGTCCAGTGGTCAATGTGAGCAATTATAGCTATTAACAGCTAAGACACTCATCAGGAAAAGTACCTAAAGCCTAGGCAAATACAGGAAGCCTGAGAGCACCCAGGAAATTGGCCAAATCCTAGGAACCTTTAGGCACTCTCAGGCAGTCCAAGTTACTTAGGATACTTGGGCTTCCCAGGTTTTAGCCCAATTCCTAGGTGCCCTGGAAGATATTTGAAAGTGGCCTGAGGATCCCTGAGGATCCCAGAACCTGAAATATTTTAAATGCTACAAATCATACAAAATTATATTGTAAATATTTGGTTATGTATTATTCATATGTAAATACACAAGCAGAACATTTATTTGATTAAATTATGCAGAGGTTTTCACTTTTTCCATAAATCACATGATGAGCTCACTGTGAACTGTCTACAATCAAAATCATTTTCCCATGGTCAAAATATGCACAATATTATTATAACCTATTGTATATATACTATGTATATATGTATAGACTTTGTACCATGCAAATATACTGTTCTGGAGTATGCTAAGTCAATACAAAGCTTACATTAATATATTGGACTGTACTTAAAGTGTGATAACTGAGTATGAAAATTGAAGTAATAGGGAACAATGTATCATTACAAGTACATAAGAAGCAGTACAAAAGTAGAATATATAGATTAGAGTAAGTAGAAGAACAGATGAAAGTATATTTTATTATTTCCCATTCATATGTTGAAGCCTGAGGACACCTCAAAGATCCCCAGGGATTCTGAGGGAACTTCAGGGATCCTCAGGTTCCACAGGATTAGGGGGGTGTCCTCTGGCGCCCTGGGCACCCTATGTAGCCTAGGTCTCCTGAGAAGCCTTAAACAGCCTGAGGACAGCCCATGTGTGCCTAGGCTATAGGGCATTTTTCCTGATGCTTTAACCCCATCAATAATCTTGCCACTCTAGCAAATTGAGATAGGCTCATATCCAAAACTGAGATTTCTCCTACATACGGTTACACCTTTTATACTGATACAAATAATAATATCTATGACATTACTTAATATTCATCCAAACCCAAGTATTTCCACATTCATCAATAGATTTAATTATCTCTCATAGAATAAGTCATTTTCATTCTTTTCCTTTTGACAAGTTACCTTTTTCAGCTTGTCAATTTATCAATCAGCTGCAGGCTAAAGTCTTAATCTACTTCTGCCTGGTCCACAGGAACCTCATAGCCTATCAGCTTTTTAGAATGGTTCGCCAACTTGAGTCATCTCAGATTCTTATCAAGGATTTGTCAAGTTACATCTTTTCTTTTGTCTGCTAGCCAATGAGATTATTTCCTTTCTTCCTGGCCGGCTCATCTTTTCATTTCATTCCATGCACTTGCTACTAATAATAGTATTGCCAAGGATGCCTAGACCTCCAGTTGTAGAGTTTAGCCTCATGTTCACTGAACTGTGTTGCATCAGCTTTTTGAGACTCATTGAGGCCCATTGTGATATCCATGTGACCATCATTTCTTTTGCCTGACCAGAGTCGCCAAACTGTAAGGTTTGTAGATTCTTCGCCAAACAGTTAGACTGAAAAACACATGTGCAAAGTTTCCCCTTCTGAGTAAAGTCCTTTGTTGACCTAGGCCATCTTGTGGTCTACGAGTTTGATTGAACTTTGTCAACTGTGATCCAAGCAGTCATTGAAGTTCCTCATAGCATACTCAGGACTTAGAGTGTAGGCACCTCACAAGGTACCTTAAACATGTACCGTTGTTTGGCTACCCTTATGAATACAATAGGTCTCCTCCAGATTTGACTGACAGCTCAGGCTCACTACAGTCCTTTGATACCTCTTAATTGTCTTAACAAAACACAGGATCTAGTGTTCTGTTACATTTTAAGCTGTGGCCGAAAAATCAGCTTATCAGTGGGGTCATGATGAGGCAAATGGATATATTTTGTTCATTAAGGTAAATGCAAGAACTTTGAATAATCTCTATCAGACACTTGGCATTTGTCTGAATCAATTATTAAAATATTTGAATGAGAAGAGCAATCAAAATAAATAACACCTGTAAAGATGCAGGGGAGGCTGTAAATAAATAAGTAAAAAATTCAAAAAGAGAAAGCTATCCTACTGATTGTACAGTAGATGGGTGCTTCTGACCCCAGAAAAAATAGATATGTGGAAATGGGCACACATGTGTCCACTAATGCAACACTTCATTCTTCTCTATAACCTTCCTCCCCCTCTTCTTCTACTGGGTCACTGCCCAATGGAGCTCCAATATTCCCTAAGAAGCTATTGGTTGCAAATTGCAATCCTGAGTATTGTTGTCCCTCAGTGCTCTGTGTGAGCCTGTTCATTTCCTCAGGGTTGGAAAAGATGTGTAGATTGAGCATAAGTCAGCTGATTAAAATGTTCGGGAGGCTTTGAAAGCTACAAGATTAATGATGAATAATTCATATGACATTTTCAAAAGGTCTACTCACATATTGAATAATGGGATTATCAATTGAAAGAATGACTGTAGGTATGTTGTATAATCAGTGAACAAGCAGTTGATACATATACAGATAGTTATTCCCATACAGTGGCATCGCTTTTTGAAGAAAGCTCAACCTATTAGGAGAATCAGCTGATTTGCTTGACCTAAACTATTTACCTTGACATACCAAACCAGCAATGGTTCCAAGGGTTCCTACAACCAACATGATCCTGTGACCATAAATCTGAATAATTCAGTGGGACAGAATTTTTCTGAAACCTACAGGAAGTAAAGAGAACCTTAGTTGACCTGTGAAATCAAAATCTGCAATGTCAACTTTCATTGGCCTACCATCACGGACAATCACTTGTGTTACACTAGATTGACCAAGTCTTCTCATTTCAATTGCATGATGAAAAGTCTTTCTAAATGTCAGTCCAAAAATGAAAATATCAAATGCCAAATTGAGGAAGGGGATGACTAATTGTGCTAAAAAGTTGCAAATTAAAAAGGCATAAACAGCAATCTTAGGCAGAACCTACTTCTAAATGTATCAAATGGTTTCAGATTATGTATGAAACAAAGAACTACTTTCACTTGCCTGGTAAACAATTTCAAATTTGGAGTAATAAGTACACATCTTGAAAAGGACTGGAAGGGTGAACCAGTTGAAGAAATCCCCGAGAGTAGTACTGTAACCTATATAAAGCAGTTATATGCCTGTTTAGAGAACTGGGAGTATCTTGTACTTACTAGGATATCCATGGACAATCTGGAAAGTAAAAAAAGAGCAGATATTGCAAGCACCACTCTGTCCCTGTCATAGATTGCATAGACTCTTAGAGCAAAAAGCCCTAGGAAATATGTTCATCCTTTGCTGATAAAGGGTGCACTATGATATTCCTACCATTGGTAGAAAGAATTATTGCATTTTGTAAAGACGCTTGTAACATTGAAAATACATTACATCTGTAGCTTCATAAAGCAAACCATTGGAGCAAGCAATTGAGCACCTAACTCATTGTTTGTACTTGATCCATGCAAGCTGAGCATTAATTGAAGCACCAGCTGAATGAAAAAGAAATATCTGTTGAAAAGAAATAAAAGTGATGTTCCAGTTTCTTTCTTTAACCAGATTGAGTGTATTTCAGCCGGCAGTGTTTCTATGTAATCTGGTATCCAAAGAGCTAGATATATTAAAAAATGCAATAAGTACTTGTACAAGGGGATTACATCTAATCCATACCTGCTGAGGCAGAAAGTGCATAATTCTCTTCGAAGCTAATGTGAAGGTTGATGAACATCAACAAGAAAAATTACATCAGTCTAATAGCCCAAACTGAACATACCTTAATTCTATTTCTTGCACAATTGCACTGTCCATTTGGTCTGAAGGTATTAGATGCAGACACAATGTTTATTTTATTCCTGACTGATGAACTTGATTATATAGGTGTACCATGCTGTTCCAATCTCATGCTTGATAATGAATAGGAGGATGGTCACAGGATACATAAAAGATACAACTAAGCCAACCTAGAAATTGGGATACTGGGGCAACTTGGGACTGGTGGCAGTTCGACAAAATCAAATCTCACCAAATTCCACTACCATGCACACTACATTTTACTGTTTTGTGTGTATAGCCAAAAAGATGCACATTTCTGGGAGTTTGCAGTTGTTACATAGACAATAATAGATCATGATTGATGGTGCAAAATCAATAGGGCAGATGGGCTCGACTGAGTCAATTTGTCATCTGCACAGTCGATATTTCCATACAGGGTTTGATGCGGTGTAATACATTGAAGAATCGAGCCGAATATGCAGTTGATCATCACAGTAAACAATGGCAACTAACACTGGTAAGGTGAGGGGATGTCCTCCAATACTGCGCAAGACCACCTAGTCATTCATCTTTGTGATCTAATCTTATGCACATATATCCATATATGAAGAAGATAACTTGATTTTGGACTCTCAGTCCAGCCTCATGAATAGCAAGGGTATAGGAATGTAACTTCCATCAAACACGCTTGATATATTCACTCAGCCCCAACTTGAAAGTCTCACTCCTTGATTCTCTGGCATGTGACCATCTTCCGTATTGCCGCTGTTAGCCATTGACTGTGCCGACCACCTGCTTTGGAAGCAATCCTGGGCATGGCAATGATTACTTGAGGCTCTGCCGTTGGTAATGGGCCAATGTTGCACCATGGCAGTTACACCCAATTACCTTGTCTTGCCTCACCCAACCATGCTCTTCTTCCAAAAAACCTCCCCTTGCCTCTCTTGTTCTTTTCTGACAAGCTGAGCATATTGACATTGAGCTATGCCAGCTCGTGAGGGCCCTGATTCGTATGTAAGACAGAATTGAAACAACGAGAAAGGGTTTGTCACACTGAACTTCTGGGAAATGTTGTTCTGATCAGTTGGGGGACCAGAAACACCGTTAGGAAGGATATCGACAGAATTGAAAAGGATTCAAACCCATGTTCACTCAGTAAAGAAGTATTTTGAGTAAGTTATCAAACCGTACAAGTACACCCGACTTGAGCAGCTGAAGACCATCGTCAAGAGAAAGCTGCTCAAATCTTCTATTGAGCAAACACTTCTCGGACATGAGAGCAGGATACCTTGCCACTGGCAGCCGCTCGCCCGATTCGGTTCTCGCTCGTCCCACGACAAAAGTGTGTAAGCCAGAATATCGTCAAGCATGGAGCATTTTTCTGGAGTGTGCCGACGAAGACTCGACGTTGATTGAATTTCCTCTGCATACAACTACAAATACAGCTTATCCGTTACATGCACTGCGACCTTGTATAAAATCGATTATTGGGCTTTAAGCTACATTATTGTATTTCCTGAGGTATCAATGTGTTTACATCTGGAACGCTCAACGAAAGTTACACACGTACATCCAATAGACCACACACGCAAATGCACACATATATCCCTCCGAGAGCCTCTAAACCCCAAACGTATGAATCTGAACATCAATAATCCCCTTCCCAAACTCCTCCCTATCCTCTTTCTTCGCTAGCACAATCCCACCTCTGCCACCTACCCCTTTATCACCACCGCCATCCAGCCCCTTCACCTCCTTCACAAAACAATACCTCGCCCTCAACCCCGGCAACCCATCCACCAAAATCGAAAACACCATCACCTCAACCGTCTCCAGCGCCCGATGATCGTGAGTGGCGGTATCGAGGGTTGTAAGGTGATCTTGACGGACGGCACAGAGGGTACACGACGCAGGTGAGTATTCAGCGATGAGGGTTTTGACTTTGAGGTGTTTGAGCGCTGGGAGGTTGCTTACGACAGTCGAGTAGAATTCCCGCAGGGATGCCTACACGAGGCAAAAAAAAAAAAAAACAAATGTCTAATCGTATTCATGATCAAGGATCCTAAAATCACGCACGATGGTTCGACCAGTCACAACATCCAGCGTACACTCAAAATGCGTCAACCCCGGACACGCAGCAGTGAACGCTCTCGTCTGATACAACCCAATCCCTCCCGCCGAAAAATCATACTCGTCGTAAACGACAAGTCTCCGCAAAGTCTTGGTACCCTCCAGCGCAGCTTTCAATCGGTCGTCCCAATCATCAGGAAAGAACTGAGGTAGCATCAAAAGACATAGTTGCTCGATAGGTCGAGCGTTGGACGCGCAGAGCGAGATGCCATCGTGAAGAAAGGCCGTCGTTTGTACGACGTTGGGCAGGATCAAGGGATCGAGATGGCCAGCAAAGTCGTCACCGTTGAGTGGCCCTCCGACGTATTCAAAGATCTCGATGCTCGGATGGCGTATGAGGAAGGATCGACAGGGTTCGTCTTGGTCTCTCGAGTCGAGGAGGTAGAATTTCTTGAGGAGGGGAAACACGAAAGAAGGATCGTCTAGAACCCGCTGGATGGGTTTGGGGGAATGGCCAGCCTTCATCTCTGGGATCGCTAACCCGAGGTGTTGGATATTGGGGCAATTACGCTGTACGTGTCGAAGTAGTTTGGATATCGTGTTGGGATCAGCTGGAGAACAGGATAAGTTTGAGCATCAAAGAGTCATTCTAGAACGAAGCACTCACGGATGTCGTTACCCTGATCGAAAACCAAGGCGAAACTCACTAACGACGCACAAGACAATGCTTCCTAAAGTGTACATTATTCTCTACAGTCATCAAATGATAGAAACGAGCTATACTCACCGCCATAGCTCGACTTCTTCGCAGAGTGACAGTCGGAAACGGGCATGAGATGAGGACCTTCTCGAGGGATGAAAATACACAAAAATCAACTTTGTTGAAAGCTTCAGCAAGGCTGAGGTCGAAACATTGAAATTCAATGCTTTTGATTCCAGTATGAGGAGCGTAAAAGACGACATTGTCCATAGCAGCTGGGACGAGTTTCTTGAACTCAGCCAAAGCCACCGGTCCCTTGCGCTTTTTAGCCTTTTCCCTCTCCTCATCTTCGTCGATAAGTTCCGGATCGTCTTCAAAAGGAAAGTTAAGCCTAATACGCTTAACAAAGGAGGCTGGGTGTGGGCCATCTAGAGGAAGTCGTGATTTTTCTGTCTGTGCGAGTGTGGAGAGAGCAGGAGATTCGATATTGCGATAAAGCAAAGGGTTGTAGGCGGCATATGCACGCTTAGAGACGCGAGTAAGAGCATAGATGGACCCCAAATTTTTGAGTTCTTCCGCGATTAGATGGTATAGCTCGGTCGCCAGTGCGTTGAATCCGGAATTATTATTCATTTTTGTATGGATAAGAGCGCGGAGAAGGGGAAGAACGTACAGACAAGGTGGTAGTCAAAGGTTAAGATTGAGAATGTCACGAGTCGATAAACGCGTGACGTCACTCAATCAATTAGGCGCCAGTACAACGCCCTGGGAAACCGCACTCGATTGTACCATTAAAAAATTTGCGTATGTACTAGCTAGTTCATAGATCCGAATAAACAACTTCCGCCTCACATTCCCTCGACTCGTCAACCAACATTATCTACATGTTATTCAATTCTTTCTCGGTTTAAACTTTGAAGCAGCGAGGCACATAGAGGTGATAAAAACAGTCCTTCTTCATCAATATCGCCATTATTTTCACCGCCGTCTTCAGCATTACCGCGATCATCAATCTCACACGCCAGTGGATTCAAGTTCCTTCCCAATGCCGTCCCGATCAGCCGCTTCCCAGTCCAACTGGCAGATAACCGCTTGGGGTTGCCATCGACCGGATCCAGAGCCTGAGGTCCACCCGCAAGCTGTTCGGACGCAGAGGAGGAAACGTTCAAGTCGAAAGAATCTAGAATCAAAATTCAAAAGCGTCAACATTCACGCTGAATCGAGTATATAGAACGAAAACTCCTTACTGGTACTACCAGCCCCAGTTTTATCAGTATCTGAATACTGATTCGCACGAGGAATAGCAGCGGCGGCACCAGAAGCAGCCAGCGAAGCCAGAGTGACTAGGATAGGGATAGAAATGAACATGATCGCAAAATGAAAGTTGATAAGGACAGCCGAGTAAGTAGAAATAAGCAAATGAAGGTGTACGACCGGCGCACAAAAAGTATTCAAGAGACCAGCTGAAAATTCGCAAACTTTCAGAAGTGGGCATTTATATATATCGAGATCGTAGGCCGTTGGTGAGAGAATGGAAATTCATCACAGCTATCCCAGCCAGATATGAACCTCAATAAACAACGATTGCGCAGAATTGTCCTTGAGCTTGCGGACGTAGTAACCTATTCGGAACATCCTGTAACGTTTAATTGCGGTGATCCGAGTCCCCTTTCAAAGTTGTCAAGCGGAAAAGTAGTCGGTAACGGGATTATTGAGCTAAAGAAACGGCGCAGAGGACGCCATAGACTGCAGATGAACCCTAACTTATTAGATACTAAGTTGGATATACGGTGCAAAGTCGCGTTGAAAATGGCGTGCACCTTCCTACGAATACAAGCCCTTGGAACTCGGCAGTAGCAAAGCATTGGAATCAATTTCACTAACTTGTTTTAGCGGGGCTGAGAGTTTTTGCCCTCACGTCTTCTTTGTCGATGGATTTCAGATCATCCTCGAAAGCAAAGTTAAAGTGCAATGCACTCAACAAAAGTACTTGAGTATAGCCTGCCAAAACAAGCTGTGCATTGGGTTGTATGAGCTCGCCTAGAGAGAGCAGGATATTTGACATTGTGATAGAGAAATGGGATACAGTACATGCCCCGAGTATCGATTTAATAAAATATTAAGGTACCGTGAAGATCGCGGTTGAAAGCTGAACTTTGGAACCAAAGAGTGTAATCTCAGAACGAATGACAAAACACTTGTGTTGATAAATATTCTATATTCTAAGTAAGTACGAAACCTCAGAACAACGAAGTAGGAGGTTCTCATTTACCTATATTCTAAGTAAGTACGAAACTATAGTAACATCAGTACAAGCTAGAAGATAAGTGGGAGAAGAAAGACGTACCCTCAGAACAACAAAGTAGGAGGTTCTGAGGGACTCGTCCGCTTTCGATACGAATTTATAAGAAAAGAAATTGAAATAATAAAATGAAATTTAGAAGGAAAAAGTGTTTCTTGAAACAACTGCGCACGGAGGCAGATAAGGTGTAAGTACCTTCGTTGTCCGGAGCGACACCATCATGTGATGGACGCGTTAGACTACGCGTCTACTGCATCCACTTTAACATGTGTATATCCAGTTTTTCACTTAATCTCCAGTACTGCAAGCTCTTGATTAATAAACTTGAAGATAAACTTTGAAAAACTCTCTCTCTTTTTCCGTATCCGAAACCTAAATCAGGATTCAGGACTGTTCACCGGTGACCACATACATGTAAATCACATTTCTTCATGAAAAATCAATGAAATCTAGTACATGGTGACTCTCAGATAATGGCAAGGGTGATTCCTTCACGCATCTGCCTCATCCAACGATGGGGCATCGTCATTGGCATCACCCATGCAATCCTCATCCTCATCGCAATCATCAGGGCAATTATCACCCTCATCGCAATCGTCAGGGCAATCACCATCAACGCCATCACTCGAACAATCCTCATCTACATCTTCATCCTCATTATCATCCACATCCGCATCCTCATTCTCATCCTCATTCTCATCCTCATCCACATCATCTTCAACATCCTCATCATCTTCAACATCCTCATCATTCTCATCCTCATCCTCACATGGATCCGTACTCTCATTCTCCCGCTTCCCATTCCCACTGGCAGAAGGCCTCTTTAGGCCATCTATCACACCCACAGCCCTCTGTCCATCCGCCAGCTGCTTAGACGCAGATTGCGGAACGTCCAAATCGAAAGAGTCTAAATGCAAAGTCAAAAAAGCCAAAAACCGTCAGTACTCACGCTCAATCGAGTATTTAAAATGAAATACTTCTTACCAGCACTAGCTCCAGTTTTACTAGTACCTGGGTACTGATTGGCACGAGGAATAGCAGCGGCCGCACTGGAAGCAGCCAGAGAAGCCAAAGTGATCACAACAGGGATTGAAATGAACATGATTGCCTGCGAGTGGAAGTTGATGATGATAATCGACTCGGAGTGATAGTATGCAGATGATGAAAGTGTACGACCGGCGCACAAAGGGTATTGGAGAGACCAGCTGAAGAACTGTAGCCATTCGAAGAGGCCTTTATATGTGGATACATTTGAGACCGTTCGTGACAGAAAGGGAACCTGTCAGTGACAGCTATGCCCGCCAGACTTGGACCTCGGTGAACAACGATTGCGCAGAATAGGCCTTGAGGACGGAATCGTAAGGGATTTTTGGAGTAACCAGGAATTGCGGTGATCCGAACACAACGTAGAATTAGAAGCCCTTGCTATGGTATTATCTGACCTTTGCGTTGCTTTTTCAATGTCGAAAAGTAGTAAGGAACGCTGGGTGATTACGTTGGCATAGCATTCCGGTTATGACAAACTGGGGCATAAATAAAAATACTTACAGTGAAGACTCGCCAAATACTGTCGCGCTGGAAATGCTACGCCTTTTTCCTATAAATATAAAACTTTGGAAATATAATTTTACTCGATAGGAGGAACTCAGAGGCATCGCAGTCGATTTTGCTCAAAGCTCACAGCGGGGCTGCTAAGACCGACGCATTGATATAATAACAAGTCTCAGTCTTGTTAGCTTTTACAGTCACCCTCGGTTCTTTTTCATCATCCTCGAACAGAAAACTACATGCGGTACACTCAACAAAATTACTTCGCGGAGTGTATTCTTAGACCTGCCAAAGATTTCTCCTTCTAGGCTACTGTGCAGAGAGCAGAAAAAAATTCGATACCGGGATGGAGAAATGGGTTCTATGCGGCACATACAATTCCACCAGAGACTATGACGCACAGATGGACCTAAATGTCAGGAGTGAGATTATGGTGTTTTAGAGAGCTTCCCTAACTCTCCCCCCCTCGCGCCAAAACACGTGACCCATCACGTGATGTTCCAAAAGTCGGAAAACGAAGTTCGACTTCAACAGACTTCAACTTCGTAATTACTAGCTAGATTCTCAGTATTCTCTCAGTAATATACTACAAGATTTGAATACAGCTATGTACAGTGACTGTAAGACTTAGAAAAAACTCTCTCGTAGTGCCGTACATTCTCGGACATGTTCGGAACATGTTCCGGGACGAAGTCTTTATTATGCATCATACCTGTCGCTCACCACACTGCCCCTCGCTGATCCCCTTATTGCAGTGATCCCTGTGTCCCTGCCTCCCGCTCGCTGTTCCCGCCTCCCGCCCATTGTCCCGCCTATAGATGTGATATATTTTCTTATTTAACAGTTTAGTTATCATACAATGACCCACTATGCTTCAGTTGAGACAGTAAATATGGAATAAATTTTATTATCGGGCTGTAGGTCTACAATATATGTATGTTATTAATTATCCATATATATGTATTTAAGTACTATGTAGTATGGAGGGTAAAGTTCAGGTGATATTTCGGAGGCGGGACTGGGTGGGACAATAGGCGGGAGGCGGGAACAGCGAGCGGGAGGCAGGGACATACGGGGATCACAGCAATCAGCATTGAAGGGGATCAGCGAGGGGCAGTGTGGTGGGCGACAGGTATGATACATAATAAAGACTTCGTCTCGGAACATGTTCCGAACATGTCCGAGAATGTACGGCACTGCGAGAGAGTTTTTTCTAAGTCTTACAGTCACTGTACATAGCTGTATTCAAATTTTGTAGTATATTACTGAGAGAATACTGAGAACCTAGCTAGTAATTACGAAGTTAAAGTCGAACTTCGTTTTCCCGACTTTTGGAACATCACGTGATGGGTCACGTGCTTTGGCGCGAGGGGGGGAGAGTTAGGGAAGCTGTGTTTTAGCTGCTCCTGCTGTTCACGAATAAACAGAATTTGCGACTGGAGCCGAATAATCTCGAGCTCGTAGTCTCTGTAATCTTCGTCGCATAGAACTATCTGTTCATCTACTTCTTGAGGCTTTTGCAGTACAAGGTTGGAGCGCAGCTTTGTATACAACGCTTCTAGATCGATGTTTAAGCGAGGACTGCGCAGAAAGCTTTTGCACCGAGAGCACAGACTTGAGTCCGATGACATCTTGGAATTCTAATAAATGTCCAGAGTTGATGTATGATTACTGCTCTACAGATCTACACATACCTATACTTCGAGCGATAATGAAAGAAGGATAGAAAAAGTATACTATGCGCTCATATTCTTGAACAAAAGCGGGGCTTAGTAAGCAGTCACGCCTCCTGCAGGTCCCTGCGCGATCCACTGACGCCGTCTCATCTCTAAGTCTCTTAGCTGTTCTACGTCAAGCTAGTGGTGTTAAATATTCTCACAAGGTCGAGCTGAAAATTTGCGGTATATATCCCCATGGGCGCAGGCAGCATACGACCGACGCATACAACCCCTTGCATACCCAAGGGCCTCCGCCGGTAATGTCATCCTTGAAAGGAGTATGTCTATGAGATTGAAGTCCATATCTGCTTAGCAGCGGGCTACCTACGTGCACTACTGCCCCTCTCCTTCTAGCCTCAATCAATTTGCTCCAAGAGTTTCCATCAAGATGGTCAAGATTTCCCAACGGAGACTCGTTCAGGCAGAACCCAACCTAATTTTCCATTGGCTCTCCTCTTGACTTTTTTGACGGTGAGTATTTACAATCAGAACTTCATAGATCGATATTTACACATACTAGTTCTACATCTGCAGTAGTCAAGCTATCTCCCGCCCAAATAGGATGTGTGTATCATCTCTTTACGCCCATCATCATTTCTGATAGATCCTCCAGCTCCACCGGAACCCAATTTAGCCTTTTGCCTTCTCTCTGCTACGCAGACCAGATGTTGTTCCATATGATCGCACACCTGTAGAAATTCTACATGAGAGATTCGATTTGAAGCAAAATCCTCTTGGCAACCCTGAAGAGTTGGATAAGCTTCGATATGTGCGTGTGCACTATGAGATTTTCTTGGATGATTGAGGCTTCCCTCGTGGGATATTCTGAGTGCGAGAGAGGGTTCCAACGGTGAGCCACGGTCTTTTATTGTGACACGTAGGGGCTCACCTTCTAACTGCTTTAGAAGTAAATGATTTTTCTCCTTCAAACTCATAACAACCACATCTTCCTGTTGCATAAGTTCAGCTGCGTTCTTTTCCATATGGTATCTCCTCGCCTCGGGGGTGTCATTGACTTTAGCTTCGAGGAGAGTAGAATTAACATCAGGAATTTCAAAGTCATAGAGATATGACTTACACTGGAGTTGGGTCAGAGGAGTTGCACCATCTTCGACGAGATGTGCGGGAGGTTTTTCTAAGCGTCTCCAGAGCTTTGCATTACATGTGTGCTGATATTGAAGTAGAACTCTTTCCTTGTTAGCTTATCTCTTTGTCGCCTGATATTTGCAACATCGCCCTTCCACTGCTTTCTCCTCTTGTTGTTTTCTTCTTCCAGTTTACGTAGCTTCTTTTTCAAGTCTTGCTATTCTCTTCAGTATCATGGACTCATGAAAAAACACTGATATCTTTGCACACTGTTATTTTTTTGTTGTAAAGCTATTGATTCGTTTTCCTTCGCTTTGATGGATTTGAACAGTGATTTGGAATTTTTTCGCAGCGTATCAGAGGATGCAATGGTTTCGGTCTCGCTGGCTTCACTGTCAGTTTCGTCTTCATGTTCCTCATCTCGTTCTACTCCCTCGTCTTCACTGATCAACCATCGGGGAGGAGTGAGTTAAGAAGCTCGCGAATGTATGGTATTTAAAGGAGCAGCGTTTAGTAGTCGTTTAGCTGGAGGGTTTTGGTCCCCGCTATTGAGTCATCTAGCTGGTTTACAGCCCTCAGTCGTTTCCGAGCACTACTGGTTAGATACGTCAGGGGAGAAGATGGTGAATGTGAGCAGAAAGATGAAGTCGTCGCGTGGGAAGGGAATCTAGACTGATTAGCTTCACCGGCTGACTGGGAATTATCCTTGTTCGTTTGCTGCCAGAAGACCGTTCCAGAGTTCGGAATTTGGGAAGAAGCCGACCGTAAGATCCCATACATAAACATCTTTCTAGTTTCCTCCAAATTTATAAAGCATTCTCGACAGTCAGAGAGGGAGTGGGGTTGAAGATGGGGGAACGTAAAGAGAGTACGCCATGCTTCCTTGCAAGTTCACGCCCTCATTTGAGCGGAATCCTACACAGAGATTGATCACATTCGGCATTTTATTTTTTATTAGGGAAACACCACCAACCAAATGCCATGGTATACACCACTACCTTTTGCAGCTTCGTGTTCGCCCGGAAGGGTCTTTTTGTTCAAGATATTTCCTCGTCTTCCTCTGTATGTGCACGACTTGAAGAATTTGTGAGGCGTTGACATAGGAATTGGCTTGTCTACGCATCACAATAATGTCCTGGATCCAGCTCTCGTAAACCTGGGCAGAATTTTTTTACAGGGTCAAAGGAGAAGAATTTATCGGTCAGTTATATTCGAATATCTGCTTACTGAGACAGAACCGTATGCCAACTTATATACGATAGGTGGCTCATGAATGTTGCCAGCAAATTGCATAGGCACTATTGATCGCGGGCTCGAATGAACTGCCCAAATTTCAACGCAGACCAGAGCTCAAGATGGCGGTTTCCAGAAAGTGAGAAAGTGAGAAAGTGAGAAAGTGAGAAAGTGAGAAATTAAATTCACATCAAACTCTGATGCCGGTTTGGGGATGTCATAACCTCCTGCGCCTCACAAATCCAAACTCTCTGTCATGAAATTCATTCAGCCACTATCCACCGCTGAGCAATGTTGGCTAGCCTCCCAACCATTCCTAGCTGCAATCAGTCGTCAATCAGCCAAGAGACTCAAGCTTTTGCAGTTCCTCGTCGGAAATCCTAGTTGAATAAGAATACATACACAGAGATCCTTTGTGATAGATGAGCGTCTCCAATGAAAATTCCCTTATACAATTATCCTCTGCAGTGGTCTAAAATAGACATGAACGCTCTTCATGGACTATGCTAATTAGAAAGCAAATGCACCACCTTATGTTCAATCGTCAGCCATCACAATCTCTACCGTCAAGTCCTTTGGCCAGACCGGCTGGTCCACACCATTTCCTCGTGTACCTACATTGTACTTGAGATCCACGACGCTATTCGGGAATTGCGCAATTGGCTTGACTAGGAGAAAAGATGTGTTGATACTCTCAGCTCTTCGGTGCTCAAAGAACGCGGGTTGGAAAAGCGTTTCGGTGTCATATTGACGAAGAAGTCGTAGCATCTCAGGTACCGTATATTGCATAGCGTGGTAGTGTCGGAACACAGGGGAGCCATGTCGTGTCCACAAATCATTCCACACATGCTCGTTGTATGTGCCGCATGACCGAACGAGCCATTGCGAATAGTAGTTGAGGGACGCCTGGTTGTTCAGATGAATGCATGCGTGTGATCAGCGTAAGACATTCTAAGAGGAAAAAATCTCTACGTACATCTACACCGTAGCTTCCCCCGGTTTCGGCACGTCTGATGAGGGCATCCAAGACACCTGCACTTCCACAGACCCCAGTACTACAAAACCCAATTTCAGTACAATAACTAGAAAGCACGGAGTTGGGTTATCCTTACCAATAGTCTGAGTTGGGGAAGACCGGTGTCACCGCCTCATCGTTACCCATTGCGCGACCGTAGGACATCGAAACACCACAGCACTAAACAAGGATTATGCCAGTATTCTGCGAGGTTCATGATCTTTCACTCACAGCATCACTAATTTGCTGCCACCCGCTTCGATGGCTCCAAGGACCATGCCACCCATAGCAATTTTCCCGAACATGAAGAATCCCATACGAACGGTCTTTAACCAGGTCAAATATGGCCTGACGACCAAATCCAAGCCGTTCCATAACGCCAGGTCGATACCCATCCACAACCACATCCGCTTCTCGAATCAGGTCCCTCAGCTTCTCCTTATCCTTCTCATCCTTGAGATGCAAATGGCAGTTCCACTTGCCCCAGTTGAGATCGTGGTGTGTAAAAGAGAAATCGGTAACATGAGGAGACGTGACACGCATTACACTCGCACCCATCTCGGCTAACCCTCGAGTTATGGTAGGGCCGGCAATAACTCTGGTAAGGTCAACGACTTTAAGACCTGCGAGTGGTCTCTTGGGAGACGACGGAAAGCTTGCGTGGTCTGGCCACCATGATGTAGGCTGGGAGGAGGTAGGATCCTTCACGATTTCGTAAAGTCCGATTTGACCACCTTTCTGACCGTGTTCGCTGGAGAGATACTCGTCTGTGGTTTGTGCGATGGTGCCTGCTTGACGATATTGTTCATTCATGAGCTCGTCCAAAGCGGTAGAGTCAATCTGAGATACTACGGATTGTATTCGCTCTACTACAAAGTCATACGTATCATCCGATTGGCCCTCGAGAGGTAATCCCAAGGCCGTGAGGGATGGTTCGGGGTTCATGCTCCCTGCCCATGTCATTTAGTGAAAAGAAAACTCAGGTAGAGGACAGCGTCATAGCTCACCGTGTACATGGTAAAATCGCCCATCTTTTGTCTTGTAAATGTTGGTGGCTAGTATTCTGTGTAAGCTAGCTTGGCTTCGATGCTTGTCCTCGCTGGGAAAAAGCTTCGAGATATCTTCGGAAAGAGGGTTCATGAGCGTGGGCTTTCCATCCTTCATGTACTGTGCGAGTACAATAGACATGAAAAACAAAGATGCATGATCCCTGCCATGTAAAATAAATAAATTTGCAGTCAAGTAAGCGTTATAAGAAGGTAAACGTACGTGTTGATAACGATATCGGCCGGGTCGACTTTGTACTTGCGAGTGATAAGGGAGTTGAGCATCGTTGCTTCAAACGCTTTCAGTGCTGAAATACTCTCCGCAAATCGCCAGTTGATGGGTATATTCGGTTTGGAGGAACCTTCAAACTTTACATGGTTGCTCAGCGATTCCACTTCAGTTGGAAGGTCTTTCATTAGAGGGTTCCTCAGGATGCCATTTTTGAAGAGGATTTGCGCTTCGTGAGGGACGGAATAGCTAGCAGAATCGTCCATGAGTGTAGGAATGAACCAACGATGCGAATCGTCTGGTCAGCATTAAATAAGGAAAGGCGGTTACTAACGTAACCGGTACTTGGGGAAAAGGTGGATCGGGCGCCGCGGACGCGGTCCTTTGAGCTGAACGCCAATATTAATGTCTTTATGACCACGTAAGATAGTATTTGTTCTCAGATTATATCAACGATCATGCGAAGAGTTAGCTTACGACTTATGAACCATTAAACAACACCGGCGGTTAGCAAGGACGGGATCGACTGAAAATCGTTATACTGACCTGAAAACCGATTCCAACCCATACAACCATAGTGGGACTGTCTATTCCTGAGCCGAAGCTTTCTCAAGAGAACGGGTTGTCAGCCGAACGAAGAGGGAGACAGAAGGGCAAGGGGAACCAAAGATCAATTCTAGCTCACTGACGAATTGAAATTGACCAGACTTACCAAATGCCATTATGAAAACTACGGCTTGCTATATGGCGCTGACTACCCCCTTCAGAACATTTGAAGTTATTCATTCAAATAGCGACTCGGAGGATGTGTGATACCGAAGGCACAGTGACATTTCTAGCTCGCTTTTACCCTCCGTTTATTCGTTAGTCAACTTCAAGTATACACTTTCTTCGGGAAGAGAATAGAAATGGGTAACATATCAGTCAAAGCTCTTCTTACTCATAGCTATAAGGTATTCATTGACCTATGAAATAAGAAGGTTAGGTTCGAATTTTGAAACTTCAAGTTAGTAAGACAATACTCACCCTTCTTCAGCTGAGATACCCTCCAAAGACACTTGGTGAACTTGAAGATACCTTTTTGATAAAGATTCCTGCCCACCGAATCTGATAATTCTGCTACTACTCTTTATCGCAAAAGACGCCCTCAGTTTTCGAATGTGTCTCAGGTTTGCAAGTTTTACAACCAACTCCTAGGTTTCGATGACATGATGCATAGAGTGTGCGAACACTGTAATAAAGGAGCAGAAAGACCGGGTGGGCACGGCTGAATTCGAGGGAAAAGAGTTGGGGAACGGCAAGCAAAGAAAGTAGACTCTAGCGCTCAAGCGCTCGGCGTCTATGGATGTACTGCTCGCCTGACAGTTGACAGATTCTACAGAAAGCTGAATGACACAACCTTAAGCTGCTGCGCGTGCTAGGCCAGAGGGGGCATTTAAACCTTGAGTGCTCAATCCCATGGTACACACCCTCGTCTCTCTACTACAGCAGTGCCCTAGTCTTCTAAACTATGCTATGTACCCCTTCTGACTCTGAGCCCTGTCCTAAGTCCAGTACCTTGTGTAGGTTAACCCGAGATGTTCTATCGAGCTGTATTCCTGGAATCCTTACTATAACCACTCTCAATCAACTCGGCCAACGCCGACTCTATTGTACAATCATCGGACAATGTACACTTCCACTTGCGCGAAAATAACCTTCAATACACCACAAGAGGCTTTCTACCTGCAGATATCTCCCGCGACGAAGACTTGAAGGAGACGGTGCACCTCACCGAGTCGTCAGCAACTCTTGAACTGCTCTTTCAGTTCATGTACCCCCGCCAATTTCCATCGTTGAGGAGTCTGGATCTTGATTCTCTGTTGCTGCTCACAGAAGCTGCGGAGAAATACCAAGTGTTTATCAATTAAGGTGGGAGGGCTCATTTCAATATACACTCATAGTGGGGGCTGACCGAGAATCGCTTGTGATGATACAGGGACTTTGAGGCAAGAACACCCTAAATGAATACTAGAGTTTGCAGCCAAGCATGATTATCACGAGCTAGTTGAGGACATCCAGCCGATACTTGCTGATGCTCCATTGTCAGGACTAGTCAATATTCTACTGCCTGTGATGTTCAAAGATTGGGTGAATCCAATCCTGTTGACTCTATTTGCAGTATTGAGTATCTTCATTGGTATTGCAGTCCTTTTTCAGAGAACAGCACTTAATGAACATCGCCAGAAACAAATTCAGCTATAAATTTTAAGTGGGTTGTTCCCTATCGTAAAGCTTGGTTCTTTGAAGGTCTGATTTCCTCCCAATGATTAACCAGCACCTCACATTTTCTCTGAGGCATGGAATTGCCATCGAATCTCTCATCGGCGTGGTTGAGGCCCAGCTCAAAGTCCGATGGAGATGTTTGTATTTGATTCTTTGGTTCACGCTGTTCAAGGAGACACATCGGAGCAGTATGCCATGACTGATGAACGGACCGAAGTATTTGGAGTTAATTGGGAGGGATTACAAGATGAGGTATTATTGCGGACTCTTCGATGGAACTATGCCAGCGAAAATGTGAGTTCCTGGTTAGGCCAGAGAGGCCCTCCTCCGGAGTTAAATGAAGTCGCCGTTACTCCTCCGTCCAATCTTCTGACTCAAGGCCAGGTCATTTACCTGGACAAACAATTAAGGCACCATCATTGTTTACCTCGAGAGGAAGAAGTTGTGTGTTTGTGGCTAGATACTCTTGCAATTGCTAGATCTATGTACCCTCATGAATTTTAATAACATTTTATCAAAACTCTGCCCACAAAAGTATTGAAAACAAGGATAACGATTAAGCTAAATTGGCCAGACATGGCTCAAAAGCTTCAAACAAAGTGTTGCATAAAGACGGGAAAGCCGAGAAAGTCAAACGGATCTTGTAAGACCGTCGATAAGCTGAAGTAAATTGTTTGACAGCTGTCAGTAAGCCATTGAAAAACTGCCTGTAAATTGTTGGAAAGCTGTTGGTAAGTCATCGGAAAGCTGTTACAGCTGATTGCGAAACTGTATATAGAATGGATTCCAAAAAACGCGCCTGTCTGATTGTGTTCACCTACAAACAAACTACCAATTCATTGCTCCCCGAGAATGCCGCTCAATGTACAGCTGTCCTGGCATCGGTGGAGTAATGAATAGTATATTTGTTTGGCAGTAAACACCATCACTGAAGTGCATTTTTTGGAATTTATTCTACAATCTCGCAATCAGCTGTGATAAGTTGTCGGAAAGCTGTTAGTAAGTCGTTGGAAAGCTGTTGGAAAGTTGCTGGAAAGATACCAGTAGGTCGTTGGAAAGCTGTCAGTAACTCGTCCCAAAGCAGTTGGTAGGTCCTGGGCAACTTGTCCGTTGGTCTCAGGCTCCTCCTCAAGAGTTGAGCATTACTACATACTTAGATAAGGATTAAGCAAGCTAATTCAAGGCAAAGAGTCCTATTCTGAGAAGCAGAACCCCACTCAGAGTATCAAAGATTAGCCATAGTCAATTTTCAGTACGTCCGAGGCAGGAGTCCAAAGTTTTTGTAATGACCGAAGCCAGAGTCGGAGGTGTTCGCAGAGGTCATAGGTTTTTGATTGAATTATAAGTTCATACCCGACAGTTGACAGATCCTACAGAAAGCTGAACATGACACAACCTTAAACTGCGGCGTGTGCTAGGCTAGAGGAGGCATTTAAACCTTTAGTGCTCCATCCCATGGTACACACCCTCGTCTCTCTGCTATAGCACTGCCCTAGCCTTTTAAACTATGCTACGTACTCCTTCTGACTCTGAGTCCCGTCCTAAGTCCAGTACCTTGTGTAAGTTAACCCGAGATGTTCTATCGAGCTGTATTCATGGAACCCTCACTATAACCACTCTCAGTCAACTCGGCTGACGCCGACCTCATCGTACAATCATCGGACAATGTTCACTTCCACTTGCACAAAAATAACCTTCAATACACCACAGGAGGCTTTCCACCTGCAGATATCTCCCATGACGAAGACTTGAAGGAGACGGTGCGCCTCACTGAGTCGTCAGTAACTCTCGAACTGCTCTTTCAGTTTGTGTACCCCCGCCAATTCCCACCGTTGAGGGGTCTGGATCTTGATTCTCTGTTGCTGCTCGCAGAAGCTGCGGAGAAATACCAAGTGTTTGCAGCGTGTATTACTTGCGTTTATCAGTTAAGGTAGGAGGGCTCATTTCGATATACACTCATAGTGGGGGCTGACCGAGAATCGCTCGTGATGATACAGGGACTTTGAACAAGAACACCCTAAACGAATACTAGAGTTCGCAGCCAAGCATGATTATCGCGAGCTAATTGAAGACGTCCAGCCGATACTTGCTGATACCCCATTGAAAGAACTAGCCGATATTCTACCGGATAGGGTGTACAAAAATTGGGTGAGTCCAATCCTATTGATTTCTATTTGCAGTATCGAGCATCTCCATTGGTATCGCAGTCTTTTTTCAAAGAAGAGCACTTGAAAAAAATCGCCAGAAACACATTCAGCTATAAATTTTAAGTGGATTGTTCCCTATCGTAAAGCTCGGCTCTTTGAAGGTCTGATTCGGAGAGTAAGGGTAAGGCTTATACCACAGGCTACGATTCAATATCACTAGTTTTACAAAAATCGATAAATAATCTTCTGTGCCATGACTTCGAACGGAGGATGATGTCGTAACCTCCTGCACCCCACACTCCAGTTCGCTACAGATATACTTGTCTGACGTCCTTGCAATAGTATCAGCTCGACGATGTTTTTCATTCATGAGCTCGTCCATGGCGGTTGAGATACTATGGATTGTATTTACTGGGTCGTACGTATCATCCGATTGACCCTCGAGAGATAATCCCAAGGCCGTGAGTGATGGTTCGGGGTTCATACTCCTTGCGCGTGTTGATTAGGGAAACAGAAAGGTTAGGTAGAAAACGCTGGCATAGCTCACTGTGTGCATGGTATAATTGCCCGTCTTTTATTTTCTAAATGTCGCTGGCTAGAATCCTATGTAGGCTAGCTTGGCTCCGATGCTTATCTTCACTAGGAAAAAGTTTCGAAAGATTGTCAGATAGAGGGATCATGGAATTGGGCGTTCCATCCTTCATGTACTATGCAAACAAGATACTTAGACATGAAAAACAAAGATGCATGATCCCTGACACATCAAAGAAATAGAATCGAATTTTGAAACTTTAAGTTAGGAAGACGATACTCACCCTTCTTCAGTTTCAGCTAGACATTGTCGAAAGACACTAACGGTAACCGAATGTGGGTCAGGTTTACAATTTCTACGATCAAGTTCTAATTATCGATTATATAGTGCGCGAACGTAGTAACCGAAAGAGTGACTGAATGAGCACCACTGAATTTAACGGGAAAAGCAGTTAGGAACGTTGGTAAGAGGTGAGCCCGATCTGGATCGGAGACACGACATTTCACACGTGGAAAGATGCCCCTGCCTAATTCGGATGCATGAGTGGCAAGCTTACAGTGGACTTTTATCGCACATCTTGTTTTTTTGTTCGGTTCTTTGCTCTGATTCATATGCATATGTAAATCTCTGAGATATCAGAGCTTTGAGAGCAAGCTCGATAGGGTTCCCAGGTCTAAGTTCATTGAAAGTGCTCATTGGGCATCTATGGCGTGGTACGAATTAGGAAGGGGGGTCTTTCCACGTGTGAAATGTCGTATGTTCGATTCGGATCGGGCTCACCTCTTGGGAGCGAGCAAAGAATGTAGATTTTAGCGCTCATCTGGCAACGGCGTCTATGGGCTACTGCTCGCCTGACCGGTACGTCTACATTCTTCAATCCGCAACCATAAATTCCAAAATTTAGTGTCTTTCTGCGGCATTTTCGCTGCTTTGATGCAATGGTCGTGGATGAAGCGCAGCTAAGGCGCGTAGTTCTGCAGTTTCCCACTCGAAACTCAAAGTAGTCATCTGTATTCAATTGATCAGATAAAATGGTCGTACAGAAAGCTGAACCTTAAGCATAAGCTGCGGGGCGTGTTAGACTCGAGGCTGCGAGGCAATTTAAGCCTTCAGCCACAGGACACGCCCTCATCTCAGCTCTACTACAGCAGTGCCCCTCGGTTAAATTTCAACCATGCTACGCACTGCTTCTGACTCTGAACCACGTCCGAAGTCTAGCAATCTATGTAAGTCAACTCGAGATGCTTCATTACTGAGCTTGCTTGAGTCCTTTTTAAATCAGTCAACTCAGCCGACGCAGACCTTATCATACAATCTTCGGACAACATTCACTTCCACGTGCACAAGATCAACCTTCAATACACCACAGGAGGATTTCCACCAGCGGATATCTCCAACGACAAAGAAATCGTGCATTTCACCGAGTCGTCGGCGACTCTTGAACTGCTCTTTCAGTTTGTATACCCTCGCCAATTCCCATCTTTAAGGAGTTTGGACTTTGATTCTCTGCTGCTACTTGCGGAAGCTGCAGAGAAATACCAAGTATTTGCAGCATGTAATGCTTGCTTTTATCAATTCAGGTGCGTAGATTCCTTCATAGGGCCCAGATATAAAATCGTTCATGATTACACAGGGACTTTGAGAAAACACACTCGAAACGAGTACTAGAGTTTGCAGCCAAGCATGATTATCACGAGCTGGTTGAGGACCTCCAGCCGACTCTTGTTGATACTCCATTGACGGAACTCGTCGACATTTTACCGCCTCTGATGTTCAAAGATTGGGTGAGTCTAATTCGTCACTATTTGCAAACTCGCCCATCTCATTAGTATCGCAGAGTCTTTTCAGAGAACGGCACTTGATAAAAGCAGCCGAAGATGCAAAAAATGCTCTCTCTACGCATCTAAACACCCATACTTGCAAGGCGAGGCCTGTGTACTACGACGTCTACTAAATGGCTGGTCTCCTATCAAAGGTTTTGCTCTTCGAAGGTCTGACTTGCAGAGTACGGGTGGAGCTGAACCTACGATTCAATGGCGGACTCCTATGATAAGAGAAAAATCGGCAGATCCTTATATAGTACATGTATGCTTGATTGTCTTTGCCTACGCGGACGCTGTTTCACTTCCTGAATCTAAAATCCATCAATTATGTTCTGATATTGTAAATTTCGTATGGTGATATGTTTTTCGAATGTCTGATACTAGCCTAGATTCGGGTTGATCGTGTTCAGCGTTGAACTTGCAGCTGGCTGTGACGAGGGATATCTAAAGTAGTCAGCTTTCCCTTCTTTCGATGGCTATATTTGGATTTAAATAAATTTGGCAGTTGTAATTGTACAGTCTCCAGGAAATATTACAAATCATCTTCTCCAAGACCCTAACATTAGTTTTACGAAACTGGTACCTAGTATCAATCTTCTATGCCATGACTTTGAACAGAGTTCACGGTAGCACTGGCATAAGCTTTGTCTCCCAATCGCTGCGTCTCATTCTGCAGTCCTATCTATCAAACGACCAGAATAACTAGTGAGAAAAAGTATAACTTGCCAACGTATTAAACTGCAATTGAGATTCAAGCCCTGGAAAGCTTATATCTTGAGGATTGCCATCAATGGTACCTTCAGTATGAGTGGGATTGGTCTAACAAGCAAAACATTTTGAACAGTGAGCACACAAAATCCCAAGTTTTCAAAAACGCTGGAGCTATTGAACGCACTGCAAATCTAGGCACCGAGCCAGATAGTATAATCTCTGATCGAGAGGTATTTCGAATATACTCTCTTGCATTGAGATTCGCAAGGACGGAGTTACAGTAAAGAGGTGCCAGCACATAATTGACGGCTCCATAAATGGGAAGAGGGCAAACGATAGACTTCCCATATTGTTTCGGTGAAAGTTTCCAAATTATTTATGAGAAATTTCTTACTGTGACAAGGCTAGCCAATGCCCCAGCCGCTGTCCAGAAGCCAGATATGATGGTGAGTGTTAATAACTTGACAATTAATGCATGTGTTCTATATTGACGAATGATCAATAATAGTATTAACAAAATTGGGATTTCAACATACCCTTCGATTCCTCTTGACTCTTTCCAAAGCCAGTATGACATGAAAATAGTGAGGCCAGTATCAATTGCAACCGGGAAGGTATTTGAGGCCAGTTCCGGTGCCTAAGGAGTTGACTGTATTAATTACACCCGCCGAGTCCTACCATGAATTGTGTACACACTCTGAACCAGTTGTTAGCTTGTTGGTCAACAAAGGGCTGGTGGAATCTAGTATACAGTGACAATATAATTCAGGGACCCGTTGCTACCTTCAAGAACGCCCATAGTAGACAACAACTAATTCAGACGGAAGTGAGAACATAAGAAAGGGGTTAACACCAATGCTCGCCTGCTCCTGCAGCTGATTGGATTGCATGGAAGTAGCGCTCAACATCCAGACGGGTTTCAGTACCAAAACACATACCCAACTGGCCAATAATCAAGGGCCCCTGAGAGTGTGATTAAAAAATAGTATGTGAAGCAGATAATTGTGAATACAAAAACAATGGGGAACAAAATATTCTTGTGGCTGACTTTGGTCCGGATAAGCATTTGACTTGCAGTCATAATACTAGACGTACAAAGATAAAGGCGGTAGGTGAAAAAACACTGTGCAAGAGCATTGATGAGTGCCTGAATGTTTTCCGAGAGAATTGTTGATGGTAAACTTGGGAGAAGCAATAAAGCACTTTACCGCCAGTAAACCGTCATACTGGATACAGTAATTATAAGTTTTCCATCTCAAAAGGAAGCTGTAACATACAGCTGATAACCTAGCGTTGGAGGTAAAGAAATCAGTTTTTATCTCCTTCATATGAATCCTTGACTTGCGTTTTATCTTGCAATATTCCCGAAGGGTCACCCCAATACTTTATTAAAACATCGTACTCTAGATTGCAATTAATGGTTAGTGGGAAGTAGCTGAAAGCGAAACTAGATTGCTTATTGACAACGGACCAGGTCTCAGTACACAGTAGAATTGAAGTGTCAAGAGCACCCTGCAGTGTCTACATGTCAGTCTCGATGCAGATACAGTCATTTAGCATTGCAGCGCTTACCAGAGAGTCAGCACCTGTGGGTCAGCAATCAGAGATTGCCTAAAGTATAATAAATAATATATGTACCAGGAGCTTGAAAGTATACTTATCCTTAGGATACCTGTTCAAGGCAAGTCACTAACCATGATAAAGTATGTTTTCTTCAGAGTCGAGATAGTACCGAACAAAATAATGAAATCTGAAATAGTTAACACAGAACAACAACTTGGATATGGTAGGTCGAGAAGCACCTACAGTTGCATAGTCAGTATTCCCCACAGCACCGTGAATATACGTAGAGATACGTAGATTCCGCCAAGGCTGCTTCCAAGGTCTTCAGCAACTCCAGGTTTCGATATGGACAGAGGACTGGACATGTTTGGGATTGATATTAAGATCAGCCTGAAGTCGCGAGCTTTGGATTTGTCGGGGTTTTATAGATGGTTCGAAAATGGAGTCGTGCTGAAACCATCAGTTCAACAGATTGTAATCGTGTTACATTTCACACAATGGGCATAAAACTGAATAGTCTTTTTACACGAAGTGGAGCAATCTGATTTATTGAAGGCATTGTTGGCTACGCGGATCACAATATTGATAGTGGGCGTCTTCATCACAAAAAAAAGATATCGATGATGAGGCTTCGATGGAGTTCTGAGGATTTGAACGTGAAAAGAAGAAATGCTTTTTATAGGGCAGGAAAAGAGATTATAATATTGATATACAACTCGGCATACGGTGGGCACGTAGCCGTAGCAAACACCTAATTGAACCCTATCGCTCATACGCAATATACAGTAATTATAAGTTACTGGTGTTACATCTTGGCCTAGGGAGCGAGTCCTATGACGACCAAACACATACAACCCATCCAAAAAATGCATCTGACCGGCACTAAATTCTGATTCGGCCGGTACACCTGTCCAAATACTAATTAAATATACAGAAACTCTATACCGTCATTGCCAGTGTACAATTGAAAGTATAACATAAATATTTATGCAATGGAAGTGCTGCAGCAGCCGATTGCAGTAATACTAAAAGCGATAGCCCATCCAATGCATTTCAAACTAGATCAAGCACCATATTGTAGCAGGCCTATAGTAGTAGGACAGTGAAGCCAGGAGCAACAAATAGCCAGTAACAACACAATGCTACTGGAGGCAAGTTCAGTAGCAGCCTTGCCTTCAGTAGCAGCACAGTACCAATAAGAAATATGCTGCAGTAAGGCTAAGGTACTGGTGTAGGAAGCACGGCACCAACGGCAGAGGGATGCCAATGTGGACGGCTTTGGTTAG
>KN834862.1:81846-96533 GCA_000827265.1 Collybiopsis luxurians FD-317 M1
CCCTTCCTCTTTCAGCTCCTCCTTCTCGCGAGAACCAATTTTCCCAGTCTTGAACATATAAAATTTGAGAACAGCCTGTTCCCAATGACAGCCGCAGTGCAGAGCATCTGCTCTCTTCTGCTGTCTCAGCCAAGACTCTCTGAAGGGTACTCCTGTGTTCTGAAACTCCTGACTTGTACCATTCCAGTCGTTCACTTCCGAGTTCCGTGTGTTGTGGTGGTTCAGGCATCGGGTAGTGCCAAACTTGGTAGTGAGGATCTCGAGGGAGAGTTCTTTGCAGATGGATCCACATTCGGTTACAAAAAAGTTGACCTCCCGCATGAGGTTTTTAAGGGTGGGATCGATCTTGGTCCCTTTGACGAGGAACTCTTGGATAGCTTCCTCCGCCTCTCCTGGCCAATCATTTAGTATAGAAGAAATTCTAACGACTTAAACACGTACTTTTGTTCAAAATATCTCTTGCCAGTGCAACTTTTTCTTCATCTGAAGGGTGGTAAGTTGTAATATATTCATTGGTGGCATGAGGGGTCTCACTCACATTCTATTATTTTCTTCCTGGATCCTTTTGCACTACCAGCGTCGCCTCCGGTACTCTTCAAAGCCTTCAATGCTTCAGTGTCCTCTTCAGCATCCATTTCCAGTCCATATTCTTCATCATCCTGGTCTAGTCTCCTTCAGGTCAGTGCGTAACTTTTTCATGCAACAATTACTGACTGATCTTCCTCTTTTTTGCAGGCACTTTACCCTCCCCTAATGCATGCTGCTCCTCATCCTCTGTAGGAGCAATTCCCTCAACCACTGTACCCAACATTAGCATATTTCTTTCAAGGGCTGTTGGACTTACACTGATTCGAATCATCCTCGATCTTTGCATTCTTCTGTTTCCTGGTTCTCTTTCCACCATTTCTTGCAGCTGGTTTCTTCTTGCTTGCATCAGCTGAAGCCTGCGCAAATGCCGCTATGTCTACCTCGTCATTGTCTTTGGTCTTGAAAGGTATTAACGTCAGCCCATTCACCTTGGCGATAGCAAACAGTTCTGTGAGCTTATCATTGACATGGTCATCATTGGAGCAAAACTTCCCTTGTTCTGACTCCACTACCTTGTTGACCCTGGGACTTAATGCCACCGATCCATTTCCCATGGCCCGCAGTACTGCGGGGTTGATGGCTGTTTCCATGCGAGAGAACTCTCCCTCAGCGATGGCCGAGCCACTACTCGTCAATACACTATCCTCAATGATAACCCTGGCCTCTGGGATCATTCGAGTGGGTAGTGCATCCTGCGCTGGGAAAGTGGGGAGCAGAGATGGGTTTGGACAAGTGAATACACTCTTTACATCTGATTGGGCAGCTGTTGAGAGGTCTAAGTGATTTTCCACAGGTGTTGCTGGTGGATTCGGTCAACTCGAGCCTTCTTCATTGGTCGACGAGGAAGATACGGGCAGTTCTGAGGGTACCGATTGAATATTTCTCATATACCACCATCCTGCCCATAGTGCTCTACCTTCGCTTGATTGAGGTTCAGGAATGGAGAAGCGTGAAAATTGCGTGTTGGCTTCGGTAACACTTGCACTGGAGGGGGCCCCTCCAAATATTGCCTGGTCCAATATCTGACCTACATGGGAAGTGACGTCTATTTCGCTACCTGCAATCTCTTGGTTCTGGTCAGGCTTAAGATTAGGTCCAAATGCTGTATTCAAACTAGGTCAATGTGCAATAAATCCATTTTGTTTTGAAACCTACGCTTTGGCCCCTCGTCCTTGTTTTGAGGGTCTGTTGCATGAATCCCATCTCCGCTGGTCAGAAATAAGCGGCCATTTTGCTCATCTGGTTTAGCTGGCATGGATCGCTCTTCATGTCGTGGACCATATTCAAGATTGGGTTGACCGTCTGCTGCGTGATCACCTGTATTAAAGGCAGCTTGGCTAATACTTTGAATGTGATCTTACCAGCTAGGTGCTCGCTGTCGATACTAATGGTCTCCGCCATCTGAGGGAGAATACCTGTGTGGAGTTTCAGATTAGCGGAGAGCGACAAATTTCTACTGAAATTACCTTTCAAAGCCTCATTTGTGCTTTCAGTTTCCGCCGTGAGCTTTTTGCTTCCTCCGCTTTGAAACAACTGATCATTTTGCGCAACTACTGAGGTCTCTGGTTCTTCCTCAGTTTGGAATTGACTGGGCACAGCATCAGCTGTGATATCTGTCTCGGTAGTATCAAAGGCAGATTTGAAGGACACTCACAATGAACTTACCGGATGGTTGGCCATTGTTGATTTTACTGACCAAAGTTTCTGTTGAAATTGTGAGGAAAGGAACAATGCTTTATAGGTGAAGCTTACCTTTCAGAGCATAATTCACATTTTGGGCCTCTACTAGGCCGTTCTCATGTACCTGCGTCGGGAACGAAGGGCCTTTCAGCGCGCTGGCTGAAGTTCCAGCTTCGATTAGTTTCTGGGTTTGTCCATTTAAGTTCGGCTCTGGATTATGACTGGAGGGAAAAATTGATGTTGATGGGCATTCAAGGTCTAGGTCAGTTAGGTCAGACATAATGGACAAGGCTGGCCCTAGATAAGCCTAAAATTCCAACCGACAAGGTAATACCTACCTCTCGCCACTAGATTGCTGTCGTTTGAAGGGCTTCGCATGGCTGCAATTTCAGCCTCCAGACTCAGGATTTCCTTCTCCTTCTTTTCCTGGGCGCAGTCAGACTGTGCCTTATTCTGTGGTCGCACAGACTTCTGCTTGCAAAGTTCAACTTCCTGGCACAATGCCACTAATCTCTGCTCCTTCAATTCTAGGGTGTCATTCAGTACCTTGTTTTCTATAGGGTGATCAGTTGTATACGATAAATGTTACAATTAAAGAGGTTGTACTTCGGGAAGGCATTGGTGTAGGTTTTGTTCAGGACAGTGATTCACTCTGGGACACAAGGAAAGCAGCAATGGGGTTCTGTAGAAAACTAAGGACTGTGAAAGTCTGTCCTACTTCGTGCGTTCATGTTAAAAAATGGGAAATGACACCAGTTCAATTAGGTTCAACTCAAGAGCTGCGAACTGGTCCGCTTCATCCAATTCAAATATATTACGACTGTTCATTTGGCTTCCGATTATTGAACCTTTGATTTTTGATGTTCTCTGTACAAATCTTTTATTCAACATCGACTCTGCGGTTTCCTTCATGTACGTAGATCATACTCCCTTTTAACTGTACTCTGTGTTGTTGACTTATGTGACTAGAGTTGGCCATTTGGGGTTACCCAAGTAAATTCAATCCCTCCTGTGAACTTGATCACTACATAATTCCAAGTAAACGGAGTTCTGGGCAATTGTTCACTTGTAGTAATCACTTTTGAGTGGGCCCCTAGGCCTTGTCATACTTGCGACAATTATTATGTTTGAGACTCCGTCTGCTGTTTTCTTTTGGCTCCCAATGGCAGATCCAGTGCACAAAGCGACCCCAGTGGCAACAGCAAGAGAGAGTAAACACTCCCGTTTTTACAAGTGGTGAGCCTCTCTAATTCAAAAGTACATTTAGCATCTCATGCTAGACACTAGCCACTGGGAAGCTCGTCGGATCCAGGCTTGAGAATGGCAGCAAGCCCATCGAGCAGCCTCTAAGGAATCATCGTTTGCAAAAAGTCAGGGCAAATCTTTGATTCAGGGACCATCCCAAAATCCCCCTTGTGCGCATCAAAAATTTGGACAATGTTTGGAATTGCTAGGACCTCCTGCTGAACACAGTGTCGCTGCTCATCGAGTCAACATAGCCGTTCAGGTCCATCCCTCCATCGACAAGTTTTACCCAGCATTTCTAACCCTCAGAAACAACGTAGATCATTGGCTGGACCATTGTGAACGGTCTTTCCTCTTGGCTGAAGCTGAATCCTCTGCGCACACCCTGCATGTTGAACTGATCGCAGGAGCCAACCTTGCTGTTGATATACATGGCTTTATTGACCCATATATCTGGACTTCACCATTTTTTCAGGACATGGATGTCTGGAGGATTTTCAAAAGTATATGCTTCATGCAATTTAGGGTCAGTGAAGGCAAGACCAGACTTCTAAAAAAAAATCCTATTCTTTCCATGGCCAGTAATCAGCCCAAATGGCGCCAACTGCAGTGTTCAATACTGCTCGAAGATTCTAGTCTTTCGACTCAGATCCTATACTCTTGCATCTCATCTTTGACTTCCAAAACCAATACTGTGATCCACACTAGCTCAACATTCACACAGTATAGTCTCGAGACAACGCCAGCAGTTGATAAGCTCAGCCGAACAATCCAGGTTGTCCAAAATCTGTACCAGCATTGGTACAGCTTGTTAGACAGCGTTGATGATGATATCCAGTTCAGGGGTGACTTGGTGCAGTATATGTTCAAACAAACCTCTCGTACATTGTTCAGGCTGGGCGAAGCTAGGGAAAGACTGAGGGCCTTGCAGAATCTGGAAGAGTACAGTGTTCCGTAGATACTAATTTCCACTATGCCCGTGTATATTTGGTTCGTCCAGATAGAGAATATATGTGGAAGATGTTCAACACTATTTGGATTGCTAATTCAAGGGGGACCGTTATGTTTGAGAACATGTTAACGACCTGAACTGAGTTGGACACCATAAACTATGTTGGCGACCAAAAATTACATTGGCAACCAAAAATTATGTTGGTGACCTAATTGTGCTGGCGTCCACTAGTGGGTTGGCAGCCACCCCATTCCACAGTATATCTGAGTGTTATTTTCTCAGGAAGACTCAAGGTGATCTCTAATTGAAAAACTTGTTCTTATGCACTGTCGCTGGATAATCTTGGGTACTTATACACAATATATACCCATAATGGCTTAAACAAACATCGCAGTAAATTGCAAGTCCAGTTAGTACATTCCGAAGGCTCTTATTTCTGCATAAACAGTTCCATGTGTAGCTCTCAAGTGATCTACAGAATTATTGTTCACGGTATAAATGCAATCAATCAGTCTACTCTACAAGTACTCGAAAGCAAACCCCCATTAACTTGGATGCCCTACGAATGTCAATTGGTTACAGTCAGTAAGGTAAGTACAGGTAGGATTCACGTTTTATCCATTGATTGTACGTCGATCTAGTCCATCAAGACTCCGCATTCCCAGTAGCCGCATTTTGCGACTTCATACAGGTGTTCTCATATCGTGCGCCGTATACCAATTTAATTTGTGTATGGCCAATTTCGAGCAAACCTCGAGCGAACCAATAAGAGCTAGATTTTTCATTTATTGTACAAGTTTTACGGTTCAAGAGGAAGGTACAGAGTCAACTATATAAGTTTGGACTTGCATGAGTGATTGCTAAAATTATACAGCTTTTGACCTCATTCTCGCCCAGTGCAACCCAAATATTAGATGGATATGGAGGCCTCATCATGTTAGACGGGGTACACAGACTGTTTTGGAGGATGTCATTGGGACTCTGTGGCCGAGGTATTGGCAATGGCTCGTTTCAGTCTGAAGTCTACAAAAAGATGGAGAAACGGGGCTTGATTTGAAATAAGTATACTATCTTGGGGAGAAGGAAGATTCGGATTCTGAAGTCAATAAATTGCTAGATTCGACCTTTTTCATTGGACCATGCATCCGATAGATTGATTTTGATCCTGGTCCAATACACCGTAAGTTAGCAAATTTGCCTTTATTGTGATCTCCAGACTGATTGCTTCATTTTTGAGCCTTTCATTTTGAGAAGAACATATGGTATTATTCATCAAGCTTTAAAAATAGGGCACAGTATCAAATAGATGCATAATAATCATCGCATCAACCAAGTAATGCGATGTTGGAGTGTGATACCTTCTTTGAGTATCTGAAAGGTCTTTCAGTAGACTCAATCATACACATGGCACCTTATAAGTGGGAGATATTCATACCATAATTCAGAGATAGAGTACTTTCTGAGTGTTTTCTGCCTGGGACAGAACTCCGCGGTTGGCACATATGAATGACTAAGTCTAAGTTTTTAATCTTCCATCTTCAAAGGCTCACTCTTTATCTTTCCCCAGGACTGATATTCTTTATGGGACTAAGGGTCCCAGAATTGGCGACTTATTTCTTCAGAGGTTTGAGGCGTTGGCATTACAGAATGAGCAGCTGAAATATAGCATTATTGATCAGTGCATAATTCCTCCTATTTCACATATTTTTGATACTCATTAGAAACCAGATGAACACTTATTCACGCAATCTTGCATACACAGGACAGTCAACATGTCGGAAGTCGCAACAATGGTGCAGGTAGTAGTCGTAACAATAGCGGCCAGCAGACCCGTCGTACACCTTGTTGGTTTGTGCCCGCTCTATTACTTCTCTACTATAAAGTTTGTTCTTGACCTCCCAGAGGCAGAGAAAAATGCTCCAGTGTTTGTAGATCAGTATACAATTGATTTTGAGTGTACTTACCCCCAGCACAGTTATGATATCATATACTTTGATTTGAACAAAAATGTTACAGTCGATATAAACAGCTTTGACCGGTACAGATACAGCTTCCCTTCGAGCGCCCAGCCAAGTGCCTGACCAAATTTCTGCATTCAAAACCACCAATGTTCTGCAGATATACATATATACAAAAAAAAGGTTCTGGGTGTTTATGTACGACAAGCTACAAGTACTAGACTTTAGAGCTTTCACCTGGCTGAGAGGGAAGGGGTTCAGTGTAGGCACCCAATTCTCCTTGCTGAGATGAATGATGAGAGGATTTTGCGACAATAAGAATGAAGAACATATGTTCCTTGGTTGGCCAGAGATATTGAAAATCTCATCACTACGAGGGTGATTATGTATGATTTTCACAGTACGGTTAATAAGCTGCAGGTCTGGAACATCCTGTTAGTAAAGGATCTATAATATAGAAAAAAATTCAGCAAACTGATATTCAGACCCAAGTTTGTGATCCTCACAGCTAAGAAGCATTTTTGCTGACTAGCTATGCATACTTTTCCCAGAATCTCAAGATATAACGTGAACAGACAGATTGTCTCCAGTTGGAAAAAAAATTAGGAGGAATGGAGCGTGATAACAGATGAGAACATACTTGGCAGTCAATGTCATTTATTTGAATGGAGACCTCACCTCCATCACTTGCTAGGACTGTGATGGTCTCTCCATGATCCTATGATGCAGATGACATTAGAGTACACATATTAGCATACTTTACTGAACAAAACACACCGATAGAAGGCGGCAAGGGAGGCAAACATAACAACTGTCAAACCGATACAGCAGCTCCTCATTGACAAGGGGACTGATACTACTGTACTTTTCAAGGAGTCCGCAGTTGGAGGAGGACATGTCGGGGGAAAAGACAAGACACGAGGTTGAATGTATAGCTAAGAGCTTCGGGTTTAATGTAATTTGGGCAACAGAACCATGAGTACCGAGGCATACTAAAATATGTCATTGATGTAACGTTGTTAGTCTGCACAAATGTTTAGGATTCCCTGTTCGCCGGAGCACCAGTGTACTCAGTACAACATAGTTGTTCAGTGCGATCTGTGCTCCATCCTTGGCGGGACTCTCTCCCATTTTAGTCCCTCTTAGCCAATAAAACTTGTCCAAGACATTTCTTACAACTGCTCTGACGAACTTGACATTAGCGGAGAATCAAACGAACAGTACAAACACAATCTGGGAACCCAGGATTAGCGGAAGATGGTCCCATTCGCTTCACTCCACAACCTCCATTCGTCAAAGTGATCTCGCACTTGATTTTGCCGAATGACTGGGTAGGGCGCATAAGATTTTCCCAGGACTCAGTGTAGGAAGTAAATGGCTATTGTCGAAGACCGCTATGAGCTCTTAAATGATTAATTTCAGATTAGTTAGCACAGTAGCAGGGTGGAAAGAGCATGAGACAAAAGGCTTACGATGGATCCGCTTAATCCTAGCAGCAGCAGTTACTGTAGCCCGGCAAGCCCAAGTTTGATAGAAGTTGATGAAATTGATATGAAGTTCTACTTCACCAACTGGTTCACCCGAATCTAAGCCGAACCCGCAGGATGTTGGGTGGTAATCCAATATATAAATAGCGCCCTTCCCCAACACTATTTGGTGAATTATTGAGATGTATGCTGACTAGTTCCCCCGATCCTGATGATCAACAGTTGAAGGTCATTTGATTATGCAATATATGCTCTAGCTGACCTACGTGGGGTTGTCCCTGGTCATCTTTCCTAGCATTGGAGTCAACAGACCTGTCTAATGGATTAATTCCCAAATATCAATGAGTTTATTATAAATAGCCAGAGGCCTATCGGAGGGATCGTAAGAAAAAAAAAATAGGTAATGGAGAGGGGAGAATACTGCTCACACTATGTGGAATATGCCATCTGGAGAAATATAAATTAGCGAGCCAATTGACTGGGAGTTTGTAATGGAATGTCATTTTAGGCAGGGAAGAAAGAACGCAGAGGCAAATAAGAAAGGTCATTCAGGGCTGAGCAGGGGCTCGATGAAATGGCAGCCTGAATACTCCACTGTAATGGATGAGGGACAAGGGTTCCGCCTGGTGACCCTTAATGCTCCACTACGAAACAGACTCCGCATGAACCTCATAGGTGGATAGTGGTTCGAAAAAAAGAATTTCAGTAATTTTAAAAAATAGTGATAAACAGCTAGCCGCCATTATGACAGGGTCACCGCTGTGTGGTTAGGTGAGCTGGCGCACTTGCTCGCTGAAGGTGACCTTATACCAAACACCATTGTAAGTCAGGACAAGATGTAAGAGTGTTGGCTCGAGTGGGTGGTAGACTGGCTTCAAACTAAAATTTGACAAGAGAAGGAAGAGAGAAAGCGCCATGGCCAGCGTACCTTCAACGAAACCCTCAAGTTGACTCTAAATCCTTCTCACCTCAGAATCTTTACTGTACTTGGAAAAAACATGACAAGCCATTAGTGCAAAAGTACATGAAATGCTATGTACTGTAATGTTAAGTGAAGACATAAACCTTCACTCAAATCTGTGGGACAGGCTTTTTCGCTGTACCGTACAGTGGTGAAAGTGGGGAACAACAAGGAGCGGAAATCTCCACGTGATGCGGGAGGCAGAAAATAGCCTAAGATTCAGGAGTACTCGGCAGCCAAGTACAAAAAATGACATAGAACATAATGAGAATATATTACTGATGACAAGGGTGGGGCGACATATTCACATTGATGTGTATCAAGGTTCAGAATGAGATGGGTCATCTTCTCTGGGCTCCCAAATTTCCTGCAACTGGTGAATAAGTTCGGCATTATATTGGGCTTCCTGCTGTAACCTGCATTGCTCTTCTTGGAGACATTCATTCTCTGCATGAAGCCCCTCTGCTTCAGATTGGGCTTGAGTCAAGGCAGCTTCTTTGAATAGAAGATTGGCCGAGAGTTCCGCCGCATTACTTCTACGAGATCGCTGAAGGGAGACAAAAAGTCGATTTACTGAGTTGTGAATTTTGTCCAGAAGTGGAATGTGGTCAAGACTCAAACGACGAGATGTATAATTTGCAAACAGTTCGTGCGCATGGGTATGCTGGGCTGCTAGATAAATCCAACATCCAGTTTCTTCGCCCAGTCATTCGCACTAAATTAGATTAAAACTGATTCAGAAAAATTCAATACACAGAGGATCTGTGACATACCCGACAAATGATATTTTCAATTTGCTGATGGTACCGCCTAGTTGAGTCAGAAACTTCTTGTCGAACGGGTGGAATGGACCTGTCTCTGACAATGTCTACAACAGTTACATAGTTAGTGTATGATTATATGACAATAGAATGTTTTTTACCCCATTGGCGAGAACCTCTGAATGCACCCTGAACATGACCATATATTGCGTGCCTTTGGGAGGGTCGATTGGCACATTTAGGCCTTGAAGGAGTACTTTCAGGTGATACTAAAGAGATTGTAGCAGGACTAGAGGGCGGCAAGGGTGTATTAGTTACAAGGTATGAATCCGAATTGGTAACAGAGTTGGATTCGAAAGCAGGCAATGAAATAGATGGGCTAGAAGGGGGAAGAGGCGAATCGGTTAGAATTTCTGCACCCAAAATTGGCACAGAATTGAGACCAGTAATTGCCAAAGGATTAGTGTTGACCTGAAAGCCGTCAATGGGAGCAGGACGAGTAAAAAGGGCCAGATCATCCACATTTTTGCATAAGGGAGTTGAAGGGCACAAACCATGTCCCAAAATGTCAACAAAGATAGACGGCTCTGCCGGGGGAGGCCCCTGAGAGGGAGAGAATCCAGGAGAACGAGACACAACTGAAAGGTCAGGTCCAAAGGGATGGTTTCCGTACGCCTGCACACCCCTCGAAGAAGGTAAAAGACTGGGCGCTGCTTGCGCTAGATTTGGGCCTCCCGTCGAAGGAGGTGCAGCCCAAGGTTCATTTGTTTGCGCACTCGTTTGTGCATTCGAAGCTGTAGTTGGCGTATTGTTGGCTCGAAGTGCTTGTAAATGAGGGAAAGAGGTGCCATGAGACACCACGATGCCTCTCTTCTCCAAAGAGCAAAACTGGAAGAGAAGACATCGAAGGTTCAGCAAATTATTTCACCACCGCCGCACTCAGAAAAAAAGCATACCAAATCCATGTAAATCTTGCTATGTTTACAATCAGGTGAGGTTATTAATGGATTCCCATCGCATTTTCAACAATGGTGTGGTTTACCACATTTGGAAGTGGCTTCAACAGCATTTACAGGGTTTCGAGGGTTGGACCGAACCACACAATTAGGAGGCTTCAGGGGACTAGTATGACCTGGGCCTTTCTGTGAACCAGAGTGTACAGAACTATTTGTCAGTTTTTGTGGACTCCAACAAGCAGAAGCTCTAGATCTTGCAGGAGTGTTCTTTGGAGAATTGATGGTACGAGCCATGGCATGAGAAAAAAGAGAAAAAGTCCTTTATATAGACACTCTGTTGCTGAGTAAGCATGCAGAAGGAAAAGGAGTACAGAATGGAAGGACCTACCATGAAACATTGCGTGAGGGTTCAAGAGTTTCCTTCCGAACTGCCCTCTCTGAGATGGGCAGAGGAAGAGCCAGAGCAACTCTTCCATCCAGGTCAAGGGGCATACAACAAAAATGAAAACCCCAGCCCTCAGAAGAAGCAGCAAAAACAGGCTCAGCATTCACCCATCCGTCGCTGAGGAATGAGGCGCAATAACCATGAGAAAGGTACTGGGGCTGTGATTGAGGGGACAGTCAACAATGCCCTTCAGATTGTGGAAGACCCATCGTTTGCCCTGAACACCGCAAAAGATCAGCTCATGAGTGGAGTTCTGGAAGTGACGTTGAATGTCAATACACCTTCAGCTACAACAGACATCAAGTCAGACAAGGCATTTCAACTATATGTGGAGTCTGTTCAGAGTGACAGTGTTGGGTTTGTACAATTGCACGGAAGGTTATTTGCTGTGGAAGGGTGGATATGTGAATATCATCAGGTTATTCGCTGCTTTTTTGTCTTATCACTCAAATAGCATCAATGGTTCCATTTCGAGGTAACAGGCCCAGAAAGTGACCCGAAACTCATGTGCAGATGCCCTGCTGCGATATGGCGTTGTATCCACAAGCGCTATTACTTGGTCTACAGCGCATGTGACTTGAGTGAACAGGCCAACGATGACGGTGAGTGCAAGTATATATCTTGTCATTTCAATGAGGTTCTGACACACAGGGAGCAGGACCGTGCCCAAAAATCATTCTATTTTCAAAGGAAAGTGGGGTACTTGACGAAGATCATTCTGTGTTGCTTTTCTCTGTGGCTCAGTCAGAAGGACTTGTTGCCTTATCCCATCGAATTTTTGTCAGATTCGAAGGGATAGATGATGGAAATGGGAAATGGCAATGTTCACGAAGAGAAGGTTCTTTGTGCACCCATATCGAAGTAGCTCGCGAATACATGCAGCGGAAGTTACTGAGCAATGGTAATAGGGGTGGAGAACTAAGAAATAATTCACAAGGCAAAGATATATGTGAGTCGATACTCGTATGTATATCTCTGAGTCAAAAGCTGATTGAAAAAAAAAAAATCAAGCGGGAGAGAAAGTTTTCTCCACAAGAGAGCTATGAGCCATCTCATATCTGCCAGTTATTCCCCCTCATTGGTGCATGCTACCTGAGGAGAAGGCAGTTTACAACCCTCCAAAAGGGCTCCGAACAGCTCCAGAATGCATAGGACTGTCTGCTCATGCATCGTGCGCCTGTATAGATGGCGGGCGTTCATTCTACAATCCCAACCGACCGACCCTTACAAGAATGTGCACAGTCTACACATTGACACAGGCCTTCCAGGTAGAAATTGAACTCCAGACCTGTCCGAGGTGTCCAGTTGAGCGCCATCGATATATTGGGCCAGAACCCAGAGACATAGGTCTATTCAATTTCAACAATTCAGCGCTCTTTACTCATGAATTACTGAACAAATACATCAGTGCATTCAGCGGCTCTGAGACACCATTTATGCCATGGGTCAACCAAGTAGCTCGTCGCTATGAAGAATCAGAGTCAGAAAATCCATTCGTGAATGAAGGGCTCTTTCGCACTGGCTGGTTCACATACGCACAACTTATAGGGTTCGAAAACAATAAAATGTGTCCATTCTGTGGAGTGTTCCTGGAGAATGTAATATGGGATGGAGTCTCGATATCATTCGGACGAAAGTTTGTGAATGCTGAATTGGAGCCCCCAATGGCAGTATCTAACCAGGCTCCCAAATGTCCTAGCAAGTCATTGTCAAAGCAGGAGTGGCTGCCAGATGGGAAAATGCATCGCAGGCTGCATGAATGGATTAATGATGGTGGGTTGAAGATTGAGAAGGGTGTCAGGGAGGAGGATCAAGGACAAACACTTGAAGCAACCATCCAGCGCACCAGGATGTTGGAGATAGAGCTCTATCCATGGCTGGAAAGCCTTAGTCTGCACTTGAAGGAAATGTTCAGAAGGCGAATGGGGCATGGGGCACTTGACAATTGGAAATGGAAACCGGCACAAGAGTATAGCGCTCTGTTTCAACTGGTATGTGATACAACATTCGCAGCCTCGAAGTACGCCAATTAACCCCTACTTTGACAGCTCACATTGGACGAGTCGACAATGCAAACTATGACCCATTCAGTACTGAGGAAGTTGGAGCTATTCCTCAAGGAACCTACACCAAATAATCATGCTGATCTCCTGGGGGTACCAGCACTATACACAATTTTATGGATGGAATACACCAAAGAAAAAAAATATGCACCAGAAACCCTGGGGGTTGCTCGATGGATGTTGCTCCGCACTGCTGCTGTGCTCAAGATGCTTTTAAGCTTGAATCAGGAGCCTCTTCAGTTCATGACGCCTGAAAATTTCCGCCGATTCGATAGTAGTCCAGAAATTCAGGACTGGGAGAGGGTAAATCTGCAGGTTACCATATATGTGAAGATAGCTACTTACCGGAATGTCAGACAGGTTGTTTCTACCATTTACCGCAGATACGTTTCCGACCTAGGTACCCAAAACTTCCCCATGACCGGCACCCCAATGTGAATACAGAAAGAATTGGAACTTGCAGGAAATATTACAAATTGTATTCGCAAAAATGCCTAACAGGTGGGATTATGGCTTGCTGGTGCAGCCATAGCATCTGTTATGGTTTCCACTGCATTCCCGTGGGAGAAGGCAGAAATGATGTGTTTTCAGCAATCATAACATGATGGCTGACAGCTCCCAAGCGCATCGTGTATGACTTTGCCTGTGCCTTAGGACCGTATTGCTGGACGCGAGAGCCAGAGTTTTTCACTGATACCCAATTTGTGATTGATAATTTTCATGTTTCCGGTCATACGAGGTGCTCGACAGCAGCTTTCCTGAAAACATATGCAGCTGTTGACCCAGATTTGATGGCGATCAACTCTAGTGCTGCTGAATGCGGGAATAGTGGGTTGACCAGAATTCAAAAATTGGTGAGTTACATGGGACAAGTCCGGGCCACAATCTATACCTGGGTTTTCATATCGGTGTGGAACAGACTCCAAATCTTGAGTCTTCACAAAAGGATCACAAAGACTGCATAATTAGTTGCTTTGATGTATAAATATATAGATGCAGGTATTCATACCTTGTCGTGCTTGCTCCAAATCGCATGAAGTGACAAAAATGAAGATAAATTCCTGTGCTAAACATGAATTGACAAAAGTTACCGAACAGCAGGGACTAGTAACAGTGTACTGTAGTACCTGAGTGCTAGAAGCTACCGATAATCCCATTCAACCACCTAGCCCAACTAGAATGACACTAACAATGTCAACAAGGGTACCTCGCTGATCTTCTAAGACTGGAAAAGCCCGAGTCTCCATGCAGCAGTCAGGGGTATCCTAGACTGCAACGACCACCAATGCTCAAGGTTCCCTTCCTGAGAGTCAATAGTAGCAGGCAAGTGCTATTAGTTAATAGCGGGGACTGATAGCAGTGTGCTGCAGTACCTGACTGCTGGAAGCTACTGGGCTATCCCATTCAACCACCTAACTCCACCAGAATGACAGCAACAATGTCAACGAGGGTACCTCACTGATGTTCTAAGACTGGAAAACCCAAGTCTTCATGCAGCAGTCAGGGTCACCCTAGACTGCAATGACCACCAATTGTACGATGTCCTCTTCCTGCGAGAGTCAACAGTAGCAGGCAAGTGCTGTCAAGAAAG
>KN834862.1:101992-144739 GCA_000827265.1 Collybiopsis luxurians FD-317 M1
ATCAGCCCGTGCTTATTCAAGCAAATGTAAGTCCCACCGCAGCGCAGAGGTGTTCACATTCTGGAGCATAGATGGGCAGAGGAATCCTCATTCTGGAGCATGGAGTTGCAGAAGCATCCTTAATCAGTAGCACAGAAGAGCTCTCTTTCAATGCAGCTTTTACATTGGGTGTGAGGTTGCTTTCATTAGTTCAAATCATTTCTACAATGTTATACGGTACAGTAATATATTTATTTTGGTTCTAAGTGTCTGGACGGACATCAAAAGTTGTGCCCGCCAGACGGGATTTTTGGTCCGGTTATATGTGTTTGGTCAGCCGGTGACTGTCTTCCTATCCGTACATCTTCGCACGACTTCCGAGTGGTATTCATCAATCAAGTTACTCCATTATTGAATTCAGAAAAAGTCGCTCAGAGATTAAGCTGCGTAAAGAGCTCGTATACACCTTGGAAAGGGAGAAAATTCTGAATTAATACTGCCAAACAAAGTGGGTAGTATTTGCCTATCAGCACCACATTCACATCTTTACCTAAGTACGTGGCGTACACATTGCATGGCGCACATTCATAATTTATTGCACTCATTCTCATTCCGACATGCCCATACTCGTATATGCTCGACTCACGCTGAGGCATAATTCATGTTTGGCTTATTTAGAATATGAAACATCACATCTCTGCTTATTCAACTGTCCTCATCACATTAAGTATCCAATAGCTCTGAGCGCATTATAATCTTAGAGCAACTGAAGACAACTGACTGGGGCACATTTGGAACAATATTCGGTGGCGTCAATGTAAGTATCTACTTGTTTTAGCATGTCAGGCAGGGGACAATAATACACGTTGACTCTTGAATGTTGACTGCTCTACAGAGCTTTCAATATGCAAACGATAAACCAAGGCCACCAATCGGAGCAAAATGTGCCTTTTGTAGAGTGCCCGTTGGTTTGGACAAGGTGGTCCTCGTCCTTTCCTCGTGTTTCTTTCAAATTGCAATCGCAACCCCAGTTACAGCATGAATGGAATCATGGCCGAACCATATAACTCCTCCATTTCGAATCTTCATTTGAACAAAACAAAACACATAATCCATGCCCAACCTCCACTCGCACGGACTGCACCTGCCCCCAATGCCCTCTTATCCACATCCACATTAAAACCCCTCACCAACTTCCAAACCATAACTTAAATCAATCTACCCGGCGGTTTTCTTCTGCTCGAACATACATAATGCTGACTCCTGAGAGATCCTCCAGCGATGATGGGTTCAAATATATCTTCGGAGCCTTTGTCTAATGCAGACATGGCTCAGCTTGACATGATTATTAACAACTCTTTGGACAGCATAGGTGGCACATCCGTAGGCCATGTGAGATCTAGACCTAATGGAAAGTTGAAACAGCTTTAATTATGGTTGGCCCAATAACAACTGCAGTAGCAGCATGGGATGCCAATATTGACTGTTATATTCATCAGAGTCAGTGTTCATATTTGTATACATAGCTAAATAAGTATATGCAATAATTACCAGGCATAGCTTAACGTGAATGTGAACTGCTGAATGTGTCGAATGAGTGCCTCTAAATGTGAATGTACCCTGCTGGATGTCAATGGGTGTGGTGCAATGTATATGTGTACTCAGGCACAAATATGAATGTGGCGCTAATGAAGGACACTGCTCCTGATCTAGCTAAATTTGATTACATGCGTAATTCGGTTTCGCAGTAACACGTGTGTCATCCTCATTCTACCTTAGTCTCTGCGAAGCAGAATTTGTATGTTGTGACAGTTGCTCATGGGTGCTACTACACTTGATGCAAAGTGGGCCAATGCTAATGTGTGGCAGGACTCGTGCCCTTTTCAGTAATTGGAACAAATTACATACCTCGCGGATCCTGGATCATCAATATAAGTAATGACAACTAACTAAAATTGTATAAATTGCAAAAATTGGATCAATTCAAAATTGCCTGCCTTGAATTAGGCACAGAATTGTCAGAGCAGAAACTCGGCATTCCATTCCATTCCATGCACTTTTAATCTACTTAGATCTCGAGTTTGGACAAATCTTCCAATGGACAGAGCTGAGTTCAATGTTCGGACAAGTATCCAGCTGAATATTCTTTGGTTCTTTGCTACTGTCACAATAATAGTAATAGCTTTGATTAGTTAAGGCACCAGAACTGGTTCGACATTGAAATCGTAGCACAATAAACACTGTCAGATGTTTGTTGACTCGCTGGATGAGGGGAATGAAGAAAGTGCTGCTCAAAACTCTCTAGAAGATTATATTTACTGGAAACTGGATGCAGGAATGCGTGTCTTAGGTTTACGATATACTGTACGAATTTGATCTCAGTCCAGAGATCCGACAATTTCAAAATCAACTAGGGATAATTTGAACGTAATGAAACATTGAAAGAACTATTCGGACATCAAAGTTATACTTATTTTCGGAAATTTCCGATGTAGGGTGAAGATCTGTCCCCTATCGCATAGTCGCCGCTAGAGCAGAGAGGCGGCGTTACCAAGTATCAATTCACGAATACCCGCTTATAGTGATAGCGCTCCTGTTTTAGAATTTGCTCTATAAGTCGTGACACGCTCACGATCTGCTCCATTGACCCCGTTACTTCAGCAGCCTGAGGATGTTTCTAGAATTTCTCCCGGACTCGCGACCGTCACCGAGGTATTTGATCTTCTTCCGCATTCATCAATTGCATGATGTTGGAGAAATCGTCGAACTCCAGTACAAGTAGCAAAAGCGCTGATCAAACCCGCTGCAGATTTATTCTAAAATACGTACTTTATACACCAAAACAGTAGGGTAGGCTAAATATTCATCATAGTCTATCTACCTATTGTTCCGGAATAAGGAAAGCACATCAAAACTTCAAGCGGAAATTTGAACTGCGAGCGATCTGATTGCCCGCTATCTTATCATCTTCAACACATGAACCAGGTCCTGTAATTATATTGAAAAGTTCATGCATTAGTACTTAGTCGGATACTTATTTTCTTGCTTCATCTATGATCCTAAACAAAGTGGATATGGGCCAAACTGCTTTTAACGAGTGGACCACAGCATTTGCATGATGCCCCTTACCTATGTCCATATCGCTTTTTACTGCCAAACATTGGCAACCCCAGTAACTTCACAAATAAAATTCTCCTAAAGCTAGGACAAGTTCACGCTCTAAAAAAAGTTTAATGAAAGGCACATTGTTCAACCAAATGGAGATCACGAACTCTATCACTTCGGAGTATTCCTTGCTTAGACTGGTATTATAGAACGAATTTCCCAGACAAGGTAAAGCAAAAAAATAGTTCAACCAGCACCCCAGCTGACACGGTTAGCTCATGCAATCGCAATCTGCCTTGTATTTCCATTGCAAACTGATATTGATGCCGTCACTGAATGGGGTCAATCACTTGAACCTTTAGTGCGCTCAGTACTGGCAATTTAATCTGGTCTGATAGATGGTCCATGTGTCCGCACTTTTGCCTCGAATTCTATAAGGAAACGGAAGTCGAGGGGGTTCATAAGCTTTACCTTCTAACCAAACATTCACTTCAATTCAACGCATGCAGTCATGCGATTACTTGAGAACTCCACTGGACCCCCGAACTTAGAAAGACAGAAGAAATGTGTACGTCCCCAATGAAGTCTGGTGAGTTTAGTTGACGGACCGCTTGGTGTCGAGACTTGGATGGTTCCAAATAGGTTCTTGCTTCTATTCGTCCGCTTACCACTATGTCGGGCATGCAGGAGGAAATGGTCCACGACATACGTTACAAAGAATAGCTTACTGCGAACTCATCGGAATTGGTCAAACGACAGTATAAATATAGCATTGTTAGCATTATTCCTCATCACTACTCAGCACAAGATGTCTAGTACTCCCTACTTCATTCACGGTATTCGAGGTGAGGGTCTCAATTATTTTCATGTTCAGTCCTACTTGAGCTTTTCAAGGTGGCATCCATCCTCGTTTGGAGGTCCGAGAACTGGCCAGGTTGCACGAACAATGGACTCTCTTCAATCTCAGTTTGCATCAAATCCAACAGGCAGACTATAAACCAGCGGCTGCAAAGTTTGTTTCCCTCGGTTTGTGTCTCAAATCTTTCATGGAATGAGTGCTGCATACCCACAATAATCACCACTTAGGTGGAATCCATGGTCTTCCATACCAGGGCTGGAGGTATTAGTGGCTTTTTTCTAAGCAGTTGTCAATTTGCCCAGACTTTTATTTACACAGTGGTGACCCTAAAGGGGCTCCTGGCCCAATTAGCAAGGACTGGGGAGGTATGCCCATAGCTGTCCATTTTATACTGTGATTAACCTCATTGTCTGGCGGCAGGCTACTGCAATCATGCCTGTAAGTTGAATTGAGTACGGCCTTCATTTTTGTACTAACATTCCTTGAAGCTGTTCTATTTCCAACTTGGCATCGTCCATATCTTCTCGCTCTTGAGGTAAGTGTGTTACAATTTGACAAGCAGGTTTTGAAATTGTGCCATCAGCAATCCATTGGAGAAGCTGCTGCTGTCATTGCAAAAAAATTAACCGAAGGGCTTCCTGACTCTGTCAAGAAAGAGTGGGACACTGCTGCCCAGCAACTCCGTTGGCCGTATGTATCACACTTTGAAATATCAATTTAAACATAGACTGAGTTCGGGATTATAGCTTCTGGGACTGGACCAACCCAAGTACCGGTAAAGAAGGCCTACCGGATCTGCTCAAGCCCCAGGCAATCACACTGAGGCTCCCTAATGGTGGTGTAGTGACTCTCAGTCGCAATCCTCTTGCATCATATCAGTTCGAGAATCCTCGCCCGGATGGGTTCCAGAACATGGAGAATAATGGCGAAGACCAATGGAGTCCCTTCCAAGTTGGACAAACAGCCTACTTTAAGGATTGGACTTCGACTTATCGTTGGCCTACAAATAGTGTCAACCCTACGGAACAGTATGCAAAAATAGATGAGTATGTGGACTCTTCACTTGGACTGTTCAAGTTTCTTTATTCTAATTACAGGTTGCTTACTGACAATACTCCAACCAACCGATACTCGTGGCAATCCCTGAGAAGCAATGTTGCTCATCTCTTCATCTTTCCACTTGCAGCGGGCAAGGACGAAAGTCCGTTTATGTAAGTCTATGATGCACACAGACGGAATATACAGGACGTCACTGAGGTCTACGGTCTATGTCACAGTTGGGATGAGTTTTCAAACACAACATTCCAGTCAAAGGAGACTAAAATTGCCAGAGGAATGCCAGACTACAAAGCAGGTAAAACTGAAAGCCAGGATCCTCCATTTTGTGCTAATACTGCGTGACAGGGAGTGTCGAACATCCTCACAACTCGGTACACCTTCTCCTTGGAGGATTAGCACATATGGTGTGTATAAACCGTAAACTAATTATTAAATTGCACTGCATAGTAATATTTCTTTAGTCCAACAATGATTATGCGGGGTTCGACCCAATCTTTTACTTGCATCATGCAAATGTGGACCGTATCTTTGCATTCTGGGAATATGTCTACCCAAACTATTGGATGGGCCAAGGATATTATGACAAATTTGGGAAACTTATCAAGTTTGGTGCGCTCTAGTTGTTGTATATGTACAGATACAGACTTTAACTGAATATCAAGTCCAACCTGACGGCACCTGGTCTGAGGTACCCGATGCGACAATCGACGAGTCTTCAGTGCTGGAACCTTTCCGTCACGACAGCAATGTTTACTGGACTTCAAGTGACACGCATGGCCTTCAAAATGGCGAATCAGTGAAGAAGTGTCAGTGTTGATTTTACTTTTATCGGTCTTCAAACATTTGAACATTAATTGCAGGGTATACCTACACTCTCACTCATAATAATGTCACTATCGATGTCTCCCAACCGAGCACGGAAATTCAACGGGCCAAATACCTCGCCATACTTCAAGATTACTATGGTCTTAATGTCAACGTTGCCAAGCTTACATTTGGAAGAGACAGGCATCCCATCCTCCCTGTATTGAAAGGCCACGGTGTTGCTCCTCAAAGGTTCAAAGAAGTCTCCGACTATCGTCACTTTATCATTGTTGCCGACATCCTCGAGCACGCTTATTCTGGGTCCTACAGACTCGAGATCCTGTATAACGATATTAGCGTTGGTATCGTCACTTCCCTTGCCCGTGGTCTCGACACTCTTTGCGCGGGGTGTCAAGGCCGTCGACAAATCAAAAACAGAATCCAGGGGACTATTGCCATTCATCAATATGTGGTGAACCAGATCTATTCACTGGTCGAAGACAGTGATCGGCCGAACACCGAGGAAGTGTTCCAGGAAGTCCTTAAGCGGGCTTTCTCTGCGCGACTTGTGGGACCGACCGGTACGGTCTTGGCCACGGCGAACAACGACGTGGATCCCACTCCAACCAATGCACTTCCGAATGATAAGTGCCCTAATATCACGATTAACTCTGCTTCTGCAGCTACCCATGAAGATCATGATTACTGTCTCTTCTTTGACGACAAAGAGTACGGTACGATGCTTGAAGGGAAGTGGGTCGCTATTCCGCCTGCAGAGAGAGTGTAAATAGATTTGACGAATATTCAAGTAACAATAAGAAAAAGTTTCTAGCTGTAGTTTTCTGTATCCGTGTACAACAAATGTATGTGTGCTTGAAATTAGGTGATAAATCCTTTCAGGTTATGCGGTTAATTCGTGAACTTGAGTTTTAGGCACTTAAGTGGCTCCAATACTGTGATTCGCCTCGAGCCTTTTTGTTCGATCGGTAGCTGAATCGGGGAAGCACTGCGTACTCCATTTAACTGACTACATCAGTGATAGAGCAATAATCTTGAAGCGCCAATGCAGCGCAAATTTTCGAATTCTTTCTTCTGCAATTAGACCCCTCAGTTAGCAATTAAAATAGATCCAAACTGATGATTCATGGTTGTATGGACCAGGATATTCTAGTCACAACAATGGGTAAGGAGAAGAGAGAAATGTACGATGAAGGTCATGGTCCAAAGCCAAGATTCGGAATTTCAAAACCCGTGACACCAATCTGTTATATAGGACTTGTCGTTGGCCTACAAATAGCGTCAACCCTACAGAACAATATGCGAAGATAGATGAGTAGGTGTATTTTGCCCTTGGACTGCTAAAGTTATCTTATTCTGAATTACAGGTTGCTTATTGATGATGAAGTGACCAACCGATACTCGTGGCATGCTTTGAGAAGCAATGTTGCTCATCTCTTCGTCTTTCCACTTGAAGCGGGTAAGGACGAAAGTCCGTTTATGTAAGTCCAAGATGCACACAAACAAAATATACAGGATGCCACTAATGTCTTCGGTCTTGAAGCTGGGATCAATTTTCGAACACGACATTCCAGTCCAAACAGACCCAAAAAGACAGAGGACTGCCAGTCTACAAAGCAGGTAAAACTGACAGCCAAGATCCTCTACCTTGGGCTAATACTGAGTGACAGGGAGTGTCGAAAGTCCTCACAACTCAGTACACCTTCTACTCGGAGGACTAGCACATATGGTGCGTTATAAATAATAGACTAACTGGGCACTTGATTGGAATGTTTCTTTAGTCCAATAACGATTATGCAGGGTTCGACCCAATCTCTTACCTGCATCATGCTAATGTGGACCGTATCTTTGCTCTCTGGGAATATATTTATCCGAGCTATTGGATGGGTGAAGGGTACTATGACCAATCTGAGAACCTTATCAAGTTTGGTGAGTTCTAATTGTAGTATATGCCATTTTAAAACACGACTCTGATTGAATATCAAGTCCAACCCGACGGCAACTGGTCTGAGGCACCCGATGCAACAATCGACGAGTCTTCTGAACTCGAGCCTTTCCGACACGATAGCAATATTTACTGGACTTCAAGTGACACGCACGGCCTTCAAAGTGACGAGCCAGTGAAGAAGTGTTAGTTACATTTTCCCCTTTATCGGTCTTCCAACATTTAAAATTTAATAGCAGGGTATACCTACACTCTCACTCATAATAATGTCACTATCGATGTCTCCCAACCTAGTACGGAACTTGAACGGGCTAAATACCTCGCCGTACTTCAAGATTACTTTGGTCTTAATGTCAAGATAGTGAAGCTCACATTCGGAGCAGGACACCAGCCCATCCTTCCTGTATTGAAAGGCCACGGTGTTGCTCCTCACGGGTGCAAAGAAGTCTCCGACTACCATCACTTTATCATTGTTGCCGACATCCTCGAGCACGCTTATTCTGGGTCCTACAGACTCGAGATCCTGTATAATGAAATTAGCATTGGCTTTGTCACTTCTCTTGCTCGTGGGCTTGACACCCTTTGCGCCGGTTGTCAAGGCCGTCGACAAGTCAAAAACAGAATCCAGGGGACTATCGCTATTCATCAACATGTGGTGAACCAGATCTATTCACTGGTCGAAGACAGCGATCAGCCGAACACTGAGGACGTGTTCCAAGAAGTCCTTAAGAGGGCTTTCTCTGTGCGACTTGTGGGACCGACCGGTACGGTCTTGGCCACGGCGAACAACGACGTGGATCCCACTCCAACCAATGCCCTTCCGGATGATAAGTGCCCTAATATCACGATTCACTCTGCTTCTGCAGCTACCCATGAAGATCATGATTACTGTCTCTTTTTTGACAACAAAGAGTACGCTACGATGCTTGGAGGGAAGTGGGTCGCTATTCCCCCTGCGGAGAGAGTGTAAATAATGTAACCAGCAATCGTTTGATAACAAAAAAAAAACATCTGGCTGTAGTGTTCTGTATCCATGTACAACAAATGTCAAATGTATGTGTACTTGAAGTGACAGGTCCTAAATCCTTTCAGACCATGCCGTGAAATCGTGAAGTTGTTGAATCGTGAAGTTGGCCTTATACTTGGTACTGTGACTCGCCTCGAACCTTGTTATTGAATCGGTGGCTGAATTAGGGTAGTACATATGTGTACCTGCATCCGTCCAAAGCGGCGAATAGAATATACGAGGGAGCCTAGAACATGCCCGAAACTTTGAATTGACATGCTCGATGCTTCGAGCTAGTGCCTCAATTCACACGTCTGAGAGCCTCGAAAGCTTCCATTACATAGCTACCTTTGTAGAAAGTGCTGACCTCTACTTTGCTACCATAGCAAAGGATAAAATCTTCTCCAGAAATACGAGGATTTTCTGAGTGGTTTCACGATCCGATTCAAGTGAGTGGTCTCGGGCCATCTACGTGCTTCTTTGATGGAATCAAACAGTACGCCTACCGGTCGATCAGAGCTCTACATTGCAAATTTGGCAACTACTAAACGTAGCTCTGCTAAAATCAACGGACAATGCCTGATGGCTGGGAACCGAAAAGAGCACGATTATCAAGAACCTTGAAATAGCAACCTCGAGGACCTTGACAGAGAAGACAACAATCTTCTCGGAAACTCACTGTTGAAAGAACCGCGATGAGAACGGCACGCAGTGTCTCTAGGACAGCTTCGAAAAGGGTAGCAGTCTAGCGAGGGCTTCGATTGAATGCCAAGCTCCGAAAACTATTCTAGAGGTAATAGTATCAGAAAAGTTAGATTTTTTTCCCAGATCCCAAGCGGAGGGAGAAAGGCAATCGATTCGAGTCTCAAGACCAGTGACTTACTCTCGACATAACAGTAGAGTTGATGTGAGCCCATGATTCCTGCGACTAGAGCGGAAAATGTGTAGTTGTTCACCCAAGTTTTGGCGCACCCTGAACAATCATCTCGTAAGTCTTAGTAGAAGAGGTTTTCGAGAAGGGTCAGAGATATCCGGTGCTATCCGCATGGAGCAGGACCACTATCCCAAGTGAAGTTCCCTCCGCCTCCGAAGGATCTACGGCGATTTCCTCTTAGATTGATATGTCAAGGTATTCTGTCGATGTCAGAGACGTAAAGTAGTTGTATTAGTCGCAGAACTGTAAGGTATACGACACTCAGCTAGGTATAGAGTAAATTAATCGCCAGACTGTATAATATTCATGATATCGTTCCTATTCTTCATCGACTCAGGAGGTCCTCTCCATCGATCCGGTCACCTCAACAGTATGTTCCCAAAGTCTCCTCCGTGACTCGTCGTCGCCGAAATATTTGGCCATTCCCATATCCTCTCCGTTTTCATTGATCCGCCATGAACCGGGTCTAGAAACTGTACTGAAAAGCCCATGCAGAAGATACTCCCCTTCATCTTCCTGTGACCTTGAAAAAAGCGCAAGCGGGCTGAATCTGCTTTTGACGATTGGGCCGGCGAGACGAATGAGGAAGGAAGTAGAGGCGTAGGCGCCGTTGGTACGGACCATTCCAGGGTTAGCGTGTACGAAAGAAACGGAAGGATAGCGAGAGGCGAATGACTGTAGATGAAAAAATTAGGTCAAGAGAGTCTACAAGAACCTGTGGGGACTCACTTCAACCATCAAATCATTGTATGTCGGAGCTTCCAATGCTGCCGCAGAGACCGAATACGTCTTCTTCAAGCCAAGATCATCCACGTTAATTTTCCTTCCATTTCCCGGTGCAAAGACTGACAGCGCCTTTGCATCTTCCCCAGCCTCTTTAGCCTTGACCAGTGCAGGAGTCAATTCATGCATGAATTTCCACCGCGAATAATAATGCACAGCCAGCTTTTTATCGATTCCTTCCTCAGTTTCATCTCTTCCGCTCATATTCAGTATACCAGCAGACAACACGAGGTAGTTAATCTTCGGAGCATGCGTGAGGAGTTCCTTGGTTGTCACTTGGACGTTCTTCATTAACGAAACATCTGAAGCTATGAATTCATGCTTGGCAGAAGGTAATGTTGGTCGAGGGAATTTGGAGATGATCGATTCGGCAGCGGTACGGTTTCGACCAACAAGGATAATATGTGCGTTTCCCTTAGTATGTTGCGCAAATGCCTCCGCCATTCCTTGCCCAATGCCTGCGATGAGGGCTCTCAGTTCGCAGTTGGAGAAATTGAGAAAAATGATTCTTGCTCACCTGAAGTTCCTCCCACGAAAACGGCAACTGGGAGATATGAGGGGGAAAAGGCAGCGTTTAGAGCTCTCACAGCTGAGACAGAGGGGGCCATTTCGAATGAAGGAGAAAAGATAGCTTGACAGACATTGTTAAGGTCAAATTATAAGAACCGAATTCTGGCCGAGCTTACGCGGCCTTGGTCATCGGCTATCAGTTGTACACGGATGGCAGCCGAACCTTAGGTCAGTACATGAACATAATAAAATCAGCATGAAAATACACTTCGTTGCTCCTACTGAGTTTCCAGCAGTCAATTTTGTATCAACAAAGAAGGATGGTGTCAGATCATCGTCTCATTCATCCCACGGACTACCACCATCAATCCCATCTTATCCAACTTTCGAAGAGGCTTGTAAATCTCTTCCCTCACTTCTCGCCTCCGAAACCTCATCACTACCTCTCGTATACAATCAACCCCAACCCTCTGTGACGCTACATCGACAGAGTCTCTAGCATCAGGAACCCAGCGTGACGAAACCATCTCGATGAACGCGCCATCGTCAAATATCTGTCCGCCGAAATCCAAGCCGAGGTGACGAAGATGCGGAACGAGGGGTCCACCGGAGGCTGTAAGAGACTCTTTGGTACCGGAGCTATGTAAAGCATGTATCACATTCGTTGTGATTGGGCTCGCCTTTGAATTAGCCTGGCGAGCATTGTAGTCGCTGATGTCGAGTGTTACCAGGGAGGGGAGAAGCTGCAGGGTGTTGATAAGGTCAGTCGCAGTAAGGTATAACACGTTCAAATCTAAAGTCGTGATACTGCAGCGTGAGCGACCGAGGAATGTCGAAAACCCTTGTCCAGGCCATTTACCATCTTCCACTTCGCCGCATGCCTTTTGTTGAATATGAAGTTGGGTGAGGGCAGGGAATGTGGATGACGCTAGCATCGCTCCCAGGAGGTTTACATCGTCTATTTCATGACAGCTCCAATTCAGTTCATCAGAGAGGTTGAGGTTTAGAGCGGTGATTGTTTTGAATGTGATGGGAGGCGTACAAGAAAGGACCCCGTCAACTGTACCTCTCCACTCTACATCCAAGGAAGTGATGCCAGCAGGTACATCCAATACCGTACTCACAGGCCCATCGGCATCAGATAGATCGACAAAAATAGAATTCAGCTGATTCCACGACATCTGTGATTTCAAAACCGACCCAGGTAACCTCAGATTCTTGAGTTTGGGGGCATTCCGAAAGAAGTGCAAGTGTTCCTCCACCTGCCCGCCCCCATAACACTCAAGATCCAGAGTTTCGAGCAGAGGGAAACTTGCGTTGAAGTTGTCTTTGAGATAACTGGAGAGGAAATGATACGAGCCCAGTTTAAACGCTATCCAGCGTTGACTGTGCTCAGTGAGAAGGCTGAGAGGGAAAAGGCATCGGTCGTGGGGATCACCGAAGATCGAGAGGTCAATCATCAAAGGAGCAGAGCAAGAGCGCGAAAGGAAGAGTTTGATAGTGTTGATGAACGCATCCGGTACTGCTGGTGCAGCAGGTCCATGTGAGATGACCTTTAGCTCGAGTCTAGACCACAAAGCGGGATATCCCCCAACGATCTTTCTCCATCGAGTACAAACTGAGCCAAGAGCAAGAGTAGGAAGGTAGGTTATAGCAGGAGCCTTCAAGCCGAAGAATGTTTGTGACTCAGGACCATTCCAAGACTGATCCAAAACATTCCATTCGCAGCTATAGTCAAAAATTATGCCCAGAAGTTCGTTCGGAACTTTTTGAATAGGAGAAGTGAGCGCCAATAAATTTTTCTTATATGTCCTCAGCTGTTCCTGCTGGACCTTTATGGACACAATCTGTGTTTCGAGGCGTGTAATCTCGTCTTCGTAGTCGTCTAAAGTTTTGTTGCACAGGGTGAGAATTTCATCTACTTCGTGCAAATCCAGTGTTCTGCTCTGGGTTTTCAAAGATACCTGTGAAAAGTCAAGTCTGCTCTTTGGGGTAGAGGCGGGGCTTCCACAGTAAAAACACGAGCTGGACATATTGAAAAGGAAAAGCTGGCGTAGGAGCTGTGAAAAGCAGACCCGGGTAAGAAGAGGAAATGCTGGAATGCTGGAAACGACGACTTACTGAACCGGACAGTCACTATGTCTGTCAAATATGACACTAAACAGCTGGTACAATATCACAGCCGAGGAATGAAGAGCAATAGCAAAATGACGAGCTGACGACAAGGGGCGTTCGGCACAGAAATGGCAGACATATATGCCCAGAGCGTGACTTGCCAATTTTGCCGAAAAACGTGATCGCCGGATCCATGGCTCATCGCTCAAGCTCGGTGCGTAAACTGCTTGATAGAGTCTCAGTTTTGCCCAGATCTATACCAAAATTCATGCTAAAGCTAACAAGCCCAGCCTTGTTTCAGTGTGATCAACATTTTTCATTAGTTGTAGAGCCTGCGGAGTGCAACCTGCATAGAAATATTACTTGTACCACGTACACATCCTAAGTAATTCCACTACACTTATTAGTCTTCATAAGAAAGTTAGTCTTAATTAGCCAGCAGATAAGAGGGAACATTGTCGCGAAGGATGTTTAAAAATTCCAGCTCCTTTATCGATAACAAAAATGGTGTAACGCGCTCGGGTGAGCTATTCGCAAGTCGTTCAAGTGAATCATGACCGTGCGCCACTCGAAAATGTTACAATGCATTGTATTTCCAGATAGTGATTGTTGGACCAATTGACACACACAGTGGGCAATGTACCGGCACATTAGTGGAAGGGCTTGACTTCGTTGATTTGGTTGCAGCTGAATACTGAAAATTTGCACATCGTGGTTGTGACTTTTTTGTTGCGGCTGCGGCACTCCAGTGTAGTACGGCATAGTCCCGATTTCGTTGACTGACAACAGAAACCACATGGCATGTCCATGCTTAACTACACTACTTCAGTATGGTACAGAGATTCAATGAATGATCAAACTCACCGTAACATCAGTGCCAAACAAGGCCTGCGCAATGTGTGCCCCAGAATGGGCACGAAGATGCCTCGGTTCCACCTCCTTCTTACAGACTTGGCACGCTATAAGGTTATCCTTCAGATTGATTTGTCGAATGTCGTACATTAACAATGAGCCTTGAGGTAGCAAAGGTCAGGTTAATTCCAGAAAGGGATTAGAAGTCAACATTACCACTGGTCTTATGGCCATATGGGAAGCAAATAGTGTCGGGAACTGAGCCCAAAGTTGGAAGCTTGGCAAGGTGTTTCCTATTTTGAGCTGTTAGCCAGTGTAACCACTATAAAAGTGGTATCTTAGGCTCAGTGGTTTGAGCTTAAGTGGTTAGCTTATCACTGAGCTAACAGTTTCATGCGGGCACTGAACACGACGAGTTCTATTAATCTTGGTATGTCCTAAGTGTGTCCGTTGCATGAAAGTAAGTCTAAGGAGCGGCGAAGTGTCTGTACATAATTATATGTAGTGGGAGGGCATGGGAAAGGATACACTAAATAGGTAATGAATTCTATATACAAAGTCCGTATGTCCAAATTAAGGAAAGTCAAAGCAGTAGCGGCGCCGCCGCTACACCCTCCCCCACAAGATCATCCTCAGGCGATCTATGTCAGAGGTAGTTGTTACTGCTATTCAGCAGTAATGGGAGCCATTTCTGCATCAGCATCAGGTAAAGGGTCTCCAGTGTAGTGTAGACTCAGGGGTGGAATATTTGCCATCTCTCGAGCCCACAAGTACAATTGTCCATTATGTGATGAACAGGCACCTTGGATTGTCTCGCCATTCATGTTGAGATGATTTTCATTGTCTCCCAAAGGGAGACCTTTTGCCTCGATGCTCGGGACAAAGTTGATGTGATAGTAATCCAGCCATTCCCATACAAACTCTGTGTCAAGTTGTTCAGGTTGAGGCTGGTATACCCTCAACCATTGCACTGTGAACAGCGCAACATCACTGAGCTCATGACTTGTTACACCAGCCTTTGCCAGGTATTTGATGATACCTTGGTCAGTGTAATATTGTTCCTCATCAGGGAACGGCATTATTTGCCTAGTGTCGGCAATGTGGACTCTCCAGTAATCAAGACCACTAGAGTAATGCTCCGGGTCCAATATGAATTGGATTAGCCGGAGGAAAAAGGCAGCTTCCCCATCGCTCCTTTTGGGGGCATTGGGGAGAGCTTGGATAACGAATCTCAACCCATGAACAAGTCATAGGTTGATGGTGGGTGGGGCATTCTCCTGTGTTGTTAGAGGTACCCCTAAGAACATGTTAGGGTATTGGAGGCAATACATGCCCCAATCCTCTAATGAGGCGAGTTCCAATGGTTGTTTGACAGGATTGCCAAACAACAGACATGCTGGTCTCCCTAGTTGAGTTGTATAGGGGATGTCAAATTCTGGCTCTAGACTGTCAATCTGGGCCTGAGCATTGTTGGAAATATAGTCATTCTCCTTTCCAATGTTGGTGGGTTCCTGAGTAGGAATGAGACTCAATTCACCTGGCGGAAGGTCAATCGATACATGAGCTTTTTTAGTCTTCCTCACTGAAGACATTGGGTTGAAGGACTCTATGATGTCCTTCTGGTCCCTGAACCAGCCAGGGAAATTGTCAAAAGCCAGCATGGCTTTCTGCACATTTGTCAATGCATCTGGGTTCTTTTTTGAGAACTTTCATTGAAATGCGACAAATTCCAACAGTAGACGGTAAGGACATTTGGCCCTGGTCAGGTTTTTGTGATTATCAAGGTAGTCACGAACTTTGGTCCATTCTTCCATTGTGGAAGGCATGGACATGAATGTTTTGACCCTCTCTCCTCAGATGGGGTCAAACTCCTTCTTCATCTTCCATTTCACTTCAGTTTTGGTAATAATGCCTCTACTGACTGCCTTATCTTGTAAGGCTTTCTGCGTGGCACAGTTGATCACATTTTGTTGGCGACGTGCTTTGCCAATGAGTTTATTGCCCTTATCTTTGGGCTCACTCTCCTCTGAGACATTGTACCCGGGGAGTTGTTTGGGGGGAAGGGATTTGGTGGTGGGGGTAGGGGTGCCTGTAGCTATGGCTTCATCATTGTACTGCACCAATGGTCAGTTTGGATGGGGTTCCAATTTGACATCAGATTTGCTGAAGCATCTCCTTTGTTTCTCACCATGGGTGAGAGACTTGTCAGTCAAAGTTGGACCTTCGATGAACCTCAAGCTTTTGGAGCTTGTGGGCTGTTTCGGAGTTGGGGACTCTGTATTTTCAGCAGTTAGGGTGTTGGTGATTCTTTGTTCCAATGTGGTCATCTTGGATGGTGACAATGAGTGAAAGGGGATCAGTGGATCCACTCTTTCTTTGCCCTTGCAAGATGGCTTGGGCTGGTTGACTATCATTTTGTCGACAGACTCTTCATCTGAGTTGTTTCCCTCCTCCTCCTCCTTTCCAAGTGTTTGGTGTTTCCAATGCTCAGATATTCTTTTCTCCTCTTCAAGGAGATATTCTGCCTGCATGGCCTGGGCCAGTGCAGCATCCAGCTGTTACTGGTAGGCAGTTGTTTGTAACCACTGGATTTCTTCCAGGGATGCAACTTGCATTTGGAGAGCTGTGATCTTCTCCTCCAAGGAGGCAGTGATCACTTTATTCCTCTTTTTGAGGATATCGGTGAATTCAGAAGTACTGTCTTCACTGAGTAAGTGTGCAATGTATGCATCACATTCCTTGCACAAATGGCCTTGGCTGTTCTTCTTGTGCATCAGTAGTTCACAATAACAATGTACTGTGAACTTGGGGTTTTCTTGGTTAGAGGAATTACCCAGGTGGGTTCCTCCCCCTCCTGACAAAGTTGCTTGCACCAAGGATGGCATTGCAACAAAATTATATCCCGCTGATGCGGGATGATAAAGTTGGCTCCCAAACATGGGTGGCGCATGTTGGCTCATGGGAGCTGAGGACACAGTGTGACCTACTGCTGTGGGATCATATGAAGTTCCTGTAGGTACAGGAACAGGTCCAGTTTGCACTGAACCTATGTGGTACCCTACTGAGGTAGGATACACATTAAACCCTGTGTGAGCAGGGTGGTAAGTTGCTCCCGGCATCCCAGGGTGGTATTGTGTTCCCACCGAAGCAGGGAACTGGTTCAAAGAGCTGGTGTTTGCAGATGTGTTATTTTGCTGCAATGCCATGTTACTGTGTTAACAATAATTTTGGCAGAACACAATCAGTGGGAAGATGAAATTTTAATATTCCCATGGGTCATGCAACTGTCATGTTTGTCGGTATTCCATACCAATGTTAATTAATGGAATACAGTTTTGTTAGGGTTGGTCCGATGTCCAATGTATCGGATCAATGGAAGGTGATTACCTTCGAGGTAGTTGATGCCAGTCAGCTACACCTTTCAAGGCGAGGTACCTGTCTAAAGCCACAAGGTCTTTACAGGTACTATAGGGTTCGATCATAGTGTCACTCAGGTTCCATAATACATGGAATGATAGCTTTCGGCCATCCCACTGGTGGCCAATGATATTGTCAACAACCCATTCTACATTGACTGGTTCTCTGAAGTCATATGGTTCGACCATGGACCTTGAGGGGAACATGTCATCATCATTGGGGTGATGAGGATGAAGTAGGGAGGCATGGAATTTATTGTAAATCCCTCATTTTGTCAGCTCGGTTGGCAATCCAAGCTCGTAAACAGATTTCCCATCTACAACCCCAGTTACAGGGTAAGGTCCTACAAATTTGGGTAGGAGTTTAGTGGTTCTTCCCTTTGGAAGAGCCAAGTTCTTTGTCAATAAATAGACAAGGTCATTGGTGTTAATGACAGGTTCGTCTCTGTGATGAACATTAGACCAGTGTGTCTGGAACACATGCACTTCAATGATGGCATTGTGTGCATCCGCCAGGTGTCTTATTGCTTCTTCAGCAAATTGATGAACTCCTGGGGATACTGTGATGTCTGCTGGTAATTCATGCATCATGGATGGCATATAGCCACCATCCAGTTCAAATGGGGTGAAGCTGGTGGCTTCATTAATGCTCGCATTGAATGCAAACTCTGTCATTGGGATGTTGTCTATCCAGTCTTTCTGGTCCGCTTGTACCAGTGACTGAAGGACCTGAGTTACTGAATGATTAGCTCATTCAGTGACACCATCCATTTGGGGATGATACAATGTCAACATAAGGAGTTTTGCTCCTAGTAGGCAGTGTACTTCACACCAAAAGTGTGATGTGAATTTCAAATCTCAGTCAGAGATGATCAATTTTGGTAGGCCATGTAGGTGTACAATCTCTTTTAGGAAAAGGTGTGCCAATTCCACTGCAGTGGTGGAAGTTGTTACTGGCACTAGGTGTAGACATGAAGTCAGTCTACATATAACTACCCAAAGGTAATTGTATCCCCTAGCTGAGGGAAAGGGTCCAATAAAATCCATCCCTATGGATTCCCAAGGACATTTTGGGATAGGTAATGGGTGTAGTTTGCCCGCCGGCTTCAGATTCGAAGTTTTGGATTGCTGGCAAATTACACATGACTTACAGAATTTTTCTGTGTCCCTGTTAATCTGGGGCCACCAGTACCATCTTCTGATGTAGTCGGAGGTACATTGTTCACCAAAGCTCCCTATGACTTTGTGAGCTTGTTTGGGTATTAATCCCCTAAGAGATTTTCCCCCAAGTGTCTTCCCTTTGGGAATACACAATACATTCTTGCCTCCTCAATTGCAAGAATAAACCATACCATCCACTATATTGAACTGCAGATGGTCTTTCTGGTTGTCTATTATTTTAGACAACAATGGGTCAACTTTAGCCAGTCGGCATACTTCTTTAGTGAAGTTGTCAGAACCTAATATTATAGGTTTTGGTTCTGACCCACACACTCTAGAGTGTGCTATGGTTAGAGAGTCATCTCTGATAGGGATGGCAGACACAGAGTGGTCCATTTTGGCATGCTCATTCAAATTTTGTACCTCCTCATCTTGGATTTCTGTTGCTTCCCTTAGCAACATCAGTCGTTTGATTTTTAATTCCGCAATTTGAGTGTCTGACAGGTCATCTTATTCTTTGTCAAGGCAACTATCCACACTGACATAGTCACTATTTGGGTGAGTCTCCTCTGGGAGGTCAGACTCATAGTATCAGGATAGTGCATCTGCTACGCAGTTTGTAACACCTTTGACATAACGAATGTCAAAGTCAAACCTGGATAGGTATTCCATCCACCTGGTTTGACAGTTATTTAAGTTCCTCTGGGTCTTGAAGAACATTAGAGCTTCATGGTCAGTAATGACATGGACTCTATACCCAATTAGTTTGTCCTCCCACTTGAGGAGAGCTTCTAATATGGCTAGTGTCTCCTACTTGAAGACTCAGTAGTTCATCTGCACTGCAGTGAACTTTTTGGACATGAATCCAGCTGGTCTGCATTCTTTCCAGCTTGGACCTTGTCCATAATATGCTCCCACTCCTGAGCTGGAAGCATTGCATATGACCCAGATGGGTGTGTCCACCCAAGGGTCAATTAGTTTCAGAACTGGGATGGCACTTGTGGCTGCCATCCTTTTAATGTTCTGGAAACAGGTTTTGTGGAATGGTAGCCACATGAATGGGTCATTATTTTGACACATGATCAAAAGTGGTCCAGTATATACTGCGATGTTGGGCATGTATGCAGATAAGTACTGGATGTTATGCCCTACGCTATTTTTTCCGCTCTTTCCAACCAGTACACTCACCCCACGACTCGATAATAGTCTTACCAATCAATTCGGCTCTCCAAATCCAACACGTGTTTCGCGAGGCAAACTAACCGGTTGCTCATTCCAAACTTCTATTCACAAGACCACATGTCATCCCACAGAGTATAAAAGCCTTGTACCTACATCTCTCACAATAATGCTGTTATTACCTGAACTATCTTGACCTGTGTTGTTTCTATTCTCTTGTTCACTAGTTTCTAATATTATTCTGCTTAACACTGAGTCAAGCAAATCCCATTGACACCGAGTCACTGGCCTATCTACCTCTCACTTGTTGAACTGATCAACAAGACTATTCGACTGCTGTAGCCTTTCGAATATTCCGTCTCATAGGGTAAACGGACACCGAGTCATGAACCTCCTGAGTCAACCCTCGTTAATACTGTCTTAACGAGTTCTCTTGATATACTATTTCTAGAGCTACTAGATTTATTATTCGACACTTGAGGATCATTCCTCCACATCCAATACCAAAACTGTACAGGACTCGTTCACCTGTCATATGTAGTGACTCCCCATTGCATATTCTGTCTCGGCTGTGGTATAATAAAATACTTTCTATTCATTGAACCTGCTACAAGTTTCTAACAACAAAGGTAGTAAAGGTCCTAACAAAATAACAGCATTCTCTCCATCATCAAGATGTCTGGGGAACCTGTGAAATGTTTTGTAAGTGAACAAGAAAGACGGCATCAAGAACAAGAATGCCAAAGAGCAGCGAGAGCTACAAGGTTCCAGAGAAGAGAGGAGCGATGTGGAGCTTCTACACTGGACGACTGCTCAGTTTCATCAGCACCTGCGAGAGGTGCCATACCCTCAAGAACAGGGGAAATTTTGGAACATAATGATAGAAACCCATTTGACCTGGAAAATCCTGTTGAACATGGGTCTCCTCATGTTCTGGGACACCTGGTCTCGACACCATATGTTTCGAGTTGCTCCCAGTGAGGTCAGCCATATCATATGGCAGCGAGAGCTGACTCGAGGCTAGCCATGAGGCCAACACAAAGTGCCCCAATAACACCCAAGAAAGGAAGGGAACAAGAAACAATTCATTTATCAGAATTAACTTGTTCCCCGGAAGATCCTCGAGGCTTTAGTGTGGGAGTCAGCTCAACACGCCCCTTCTACACACCAACTCATCCTGAGAATGAGGATTATTATGAAGATATTGGCATATCTCCAATGACACAATATACATCTATAGGAGTGAGACATGAGGTCATCTCCCCATTAGAACATATCAGATGTCCACTTCCTCTCACACCAAGAGAAGAAGAATCTAAATTTGCATTGCAACAATCAGAATGAGAGATGAGTCAGGGGTTATACCCATTGGGTCCACTATCATTAAGGGGCCCACAGTCTCCATTCAATTTAAAACGGTCTACTCTGATAGTAGAAAGCGATGCGATACAGGCTCAGGGATTGTTGAGTCCAATCCCCAATATAAGTAGAAGAACTGTCTCATCGCTGGAGCAAAGCAGTCCATTACCTGCTCCTCCAACAACAGAAGAATTTGTGAAGGAGACACAGAGTTGGAACCACAAGAGTTCCTTAATGTCTCCTCCCTACCCGAATGTTCGTGTCGTACTGTCGACAGAATTAACACATCAATTGGTTGATCTACTTCAAATCAATCAATGCACACATTTTGAATTAATAAAGGCAATGTGACACTATATTCGAATTATTAACAGTCGAGACCCAGAAATGAAGGACAATCTGTGGGTACTAGCTGCCTATTTTCAGAAACATTTAATGCAATGACCTTCCCAGCTACCTAATGGAATAAATAATGAAATATTCCAGTCAAAAGAAGTATATGAAGGAGCCCTATGGCTATCACAGCTGATTATGGATCCCGAACGAATGGAAATGGTGAACGAGGCCACCATGAGGCATCTCGAGTCAATACAAAAATCTCGAATCGATTTTCCGCTTAATACAATAGTGGATAACAAAGAGAGGAAAACACTGAACTCTCCTACATTATCACTATTAGATAAAGTGGAACAAGGACAGTCTGCAAGAGCAGATGACCTTATTGGGGGTTACAGTTATACCAGTCAATTTTGGGACCAGCAGAAAATAGCTCAGGTGGCAAAGGAGTATTGTAGATCTATGGAAAATACTACTACTCCAAGTTATGAGGATCTGGAAGAGTCAAGGCAACTTCCACCCACTGAACTGGACTGCAGGCTGCTAATAGTACCTGAAGAAAGGGGTGAACACCAGGTGAGGACAGCCAATGGGGTTTGGGAACTCAAACCCTCCTCAGAAAAGTCTCAAAAGGAGGAGAATGAATTCTTTTCAGAAAGAACTGCGAGACGTTTGGCATTGCAAAACACCAGTGACATGCTGATGAGTGCAATAAATCCTCGAGATGAGGATATTTGCCTAGCGAAGCAGTACAAGGAGAGAATCCATGGAGATGTGGGAGGCTCATGGGTACTAAGAGCCCAGATGGAATCAGTGACAGATGAGCTGGAAGCTGCTATGACCACAGGGGATCCTCATACAAGTCTCAAAACCCAAACCAAGCAGGAGATTTTCTCTCCCAGAGCAGAACATTTGCAAGCTGGAAGCTCAAAAGTATGTATTGGAGGTGAAATTCCTCTCAATGCAGCTCTACAATTGGAAAGATGGGCTGCCCGAGACAAGTATGCTGTATCGATGACTCGTTTTGCTAATGAATCTCACCCTGTGGGTCAATATCCCGAACAAACAGTGACAGAGCCCAATTTGGGATGCTCATTATGGCCGAATCATTTGGGATTCAGAACTGACGGTCTGACATATCATAGAAGAGAAACACCTGAAGCTTTCCATGAGAATAATCGGTTGGAAGGACTGGGTTGGAATGCAAGGGGTTTGGTGAATTCCCCAAATACCACCGGACCAGGAATTCCTTTCTCATCTCAATATTCAGATCCAGGAAACACAGCCTGAGTCAGTGAACAGCAAAACCAATGGGAAACGTTGGGACCAGGTCAGGTAAAATGGTGGAATATGGCATATGCCCCACCCTCAGGGGAAAGGAATGAATTCGAGAATGAAGGATTTAACTTCGTGAGAAGTTGAGATGACTGGGATCTCTCATTTTCTGAAGACCAGCTTCGCCCTTCAGCTCTCGAGACTCATCACCCAATGCCCCCACTAGAGAAAAAGGAATTCACCCCCCTACAAAATGTAAAGGGTAGAGGGAAAGTGGTTAATCCTTTCACTAGGGAATTGAGTCGTCAGACTTCTGAACCACTGAGAATCACAGAATTCCCCCCTCAACAGCCTGCAGTTCAACAAACAGTGCATGTCCCACCACCAGTAGTTGTGGAAACCGTTCTGCAGGCTGCAGGATTCACTCCACCTGTATTTACAGCTGCTCCTAGGCAATATGTCCATCCAACTGGCAGAAATTTCAACTCGATACCTGCAATTCCACATAGAACACCCAGACAAGTAACGAATGATTATCACCCTATCGTCTCAATGCGTCAGGAATCTGTGAGAGTTCCAGCTGAACAATATTGGAGATTGGGGACTCAAGAATATAGACCCTACGTAGCAGAGCCGACATATGACTACTTGAATTGTGCCAGTACCTACAGAGGGTATGGAGTAGCAGGAGCTCCAGGAGGAGCTCCAGGAGGACCCCTGTATGGAGGAGTCACGCAGACGGGAGGAATTAGTGATGGAAATTTGGAAAGAGAAAGAGGTAGTAGAAATGGCAGTTTTAGAGGGGGATCTGGAGGTGGACCAGGGGGACCGGGGGGACCAGGAGGACCAGGTAGCCCAGGAGGACCACCTGACAATCCTGACGATTGGGGTTCGAATCACAATGCATATTGGCACCCGGCAAATGGATGGGTAGCTGTACAAGGCCCCAGAGGCGAGAGAGGAGAACTGGGTCCTGCAGGACGAGATGCGAGTCAGATTCCAGAATTTGATCAGCGAAAAGATCGATTAAATAACAAAGCGAAACTCAATGTCAAAAAACCTGATCCTTTCGATGGTTCTGATAGGTGGAAATGGGAACCTTTCCTCTCACAAGTCTGCCGCACTTTCATGGCCAAGCCTACTATCTACGAGAATGACTCAGATAAAATTGGTTTTGCTGTCTCGTATCTGACAGGGGCAGCAGCTGCTCACTACGATAATTTGCTGAAACAGGAAGAGGCTGGGATCCCAGTCCCTGCTCTCCATACTTGGATTGATTTTGTCGCAGAATTCACATCGTATTTCAGATTATTTGATCCTGCATGAGACGCACAGGTGAAACTGGCCTGGATCAAACAGATGGACCATGAATCGTTTGCAACATTTATTATTCGATTCCAGGAATATGCATTCAAGATGGGATACAACAACACGGCATTAGTAGCAATGCTCCAAGGGGCAGTAACAAGGAGTCTCGATGTGACAGTAGCGGCTCAAACTCATCCCCCTCAGAATTATCCACAATGGGTACAGTGATTCCAGGAGTTGGACAATTCGATTCATGCAACCAATGCAGCTCATTCTTGTGGAGGAAATTCTGGTTTTGGGATGTATAATCCTATGGCCCCATTGAATCCTCAAAACTCTAACCTGCGACAAGGATCCAATAGTAATAACCCCCAGCAAGCAGGGGGTCAACAAGGTAGGAATCAAGGTAATTGGAACAATCGACAAAGGGGAGCTGCAGCTTGGGATAGTAATGTAAATTTGGACAATATTAGTGGCACAGTATATGGACAATCTGAAGACTTTACGAGCGCTTCAAGTCAGAATGGAAATAGTGGAGAAGGCTTAGAAAATCAGGGAGGAAACGATGGAGTCTTGAAAAACCCAGGAGACAAAGAATTCCTACAGGCAATTTGAGCTGCCAGGACCCCTGAGCAAGTCAAAGAGTTCCGTCGATGTCGTAAACTGGGACTCTGCTATAATTGTGGTGGATCAGATCATATTGGTAAAGATTGCAAGAATAGGGAGAATTGGGACCCTCCAAAAAATGGAACTTCAAGTATAAACAATCAACAAAGTGACCAGTTGAGGGCTGCAACCTTTACTCTAGAAGGGGACCCACCTAACGATGAGATTTGGAATGTCGAGATAGAAAATGACTTGGGATAAGTGGAGGGGATTCCAGAGACACACTGAGAGCAGCCTGGAATCCAAAAAACCCTGCTCAAGTGGTCTGTCGTGGGGCAGTAATAGAAAAAACATCCCCAGCTTGTCTCTTGTCTCACTCTGACAACTCATTTCTTGTCTCGACATGTTTCCCCTTCTCCGATTCCGAAAATCTAAGCTATAATACTCTTATTGATTTGGGCGCAACTTGTTCTTTTATCGATAAAAACCTTGTGGAAAAATTCCCAAAAAATATCTCTGATTTAGATACTCCAATTCCACTTGAATTATTTGATGGACAGCCAACTTTGGCAGGAGATATAACAAAAATCTTTAAAGATACTATCAGCTTCGCCAACAGTTCAATTCAAACAGTCAAATTCCTAATAACCCAACTACACCCAATGGCTCCTATTGTGTTAGGTTTACCATGGCTCAAAGAATTCAATCCTGAAATAAATTGGAAGGATTTGACTTTGACATTTCAAGGAAGAGAACAAATTTCAGCTTCACTAGTTGATTTGTTCACCGGTACATGGAACTTGAATACTAGCGAGAAGCAGGACCCATCAGTCCCTGACTTGAAACACAAATCAGCCTATAATGAACAAGAAAATGGGGATGTAGACTTGTCAGTTTTGGAATTCAATGAATGGTTGCTTTATATGAATTGGGCTAATGAGTATGACAAGGATCTCAAAAAATGGAAAAATAAATACAATATAGGGGAAAATGGAAATGGATACTCCAAGAAAGCATTGAAAGCTTGGGCAGAAAGGATTGACAAAAGAAGTTCAAAACTGCCAGCATACAAGCAGAAACGGAGATGGATATATAAATGAGTCAGAAAATTGCATCAGGATTCTATTCCACAAGGCCTGTTGACAAGGGTATTAAATATCTCAAAAACCTCTGCACTCCAGCAACAGAGAAAATGTACAAAATGAGGAATGAAGATAGGAAAACCCGAAAAGGTTGAAAGGAAAATGGGTCCAAACCTCCCAGGCAAGGCAGTAAGTCTCATCAGTGCAGCTGCAATGGACACTATAATACGAGACGGGATGCCTGCCTATTTCCTGCATATCACCACAGTCTTGAATCAAGTAAATAATGATGATACCATGAATACAGAAAAATCTGCAACTCACGAGTTGATTCGAGGAAATAGGGAAGTTACAGAAAAACTTCTGACAGAAGCAGAGACTGGAGAATCTCAAAAAGACAAAGAAGAGATACTCAAACATGTTCCTGAGAAGTATTGAGACTTCTTGGATGTGTTCTCCCCAGGAGAGGCAAAGGTCTTACCTCCACACTGTCCATACAATTTAAAAATTGAGACAGAAGGGGACTCAGCCCCTCCCTTTGGGAAACTCTATAACATGTCAGAAATGGAACTAAAAGCCCTAAAGGATTTTATCGATGATATGCTAGGGAAAGGGTTTATTAGAGCCTCCAACTCACCTGCTGGGGCTCCAGTTCTATTCATAAAAAAGAAGGATGGAAGCCTAAGGCTTTGTGTTGACTATCGGGCCTTAAATCGAATCACAAGAAAGAATAGGTATCCCTTACCCCTTATAGGCCCACTTGTTGACCAACTACAAAGGGCAAAATATTTTATGAAACTCAATTTGAGAGCAGGATATAACAATGTCCAAATAGCGGAAGGCCACGAGTGGAAAACAGCATTTCGTATGCAATACGGATCCTACAAAATGTTGGTCATGCCTTTCGGGTTAACAAACGCCCCCTCAGCTTTCCAATTTTTTATGAACAACATTTTCCATGATTTACTGGATGTATGTGTGGTTATTTACTTGGACAACATTCTCATTTATTCAGATGATGAAAAAACCCACGAGGAACAAGTCCAAAAGGTATTACAAAGGCTACAAGACAACCACCTACACACAAAACCAGAAAAATGCAGTTTCGATACCGACACAGTTGAATATTTGGGGGTAATAATAAATCCTAAAGGAGTGTCAATGGATCAGTCCAAAGTCAAAGCCATAACATCTTGGCCAGTTCTATGGAATATAAAAGAACTGCAATCATTCCTGGGTTTTGCAAATTTCTATTGCAGATTTATTGACAATTATAGCGGCATAACGAAAGCCCTAATGTCACTACTGCGAAAGGATGCCATTTGGCATTGGGACGAGTCGTGTCAAAGGTGTTTCGATTTATTAAAAAATGCCTTTACACATGCCCCAGTGCTACGACATTTCGACCCAGAACTTCCAATTATTCTGGAATGTGATGCATCAGATTGGGCAATAGCAGGAATATTGTCTCAGCTGGATCCGAAAACTGGAGAAATACATCTGATTGCTTTTCATACTTGATCCATGATACCAGCGGAAATAAATTACAATATTTACAACAAAGAACTACTGGCTATCATGGAATGTTTTAAAGTTTGGAGAGCTTATTGTGACAGGTCGAGATTCCAAATCCAAGTCTATTCCAATCACAATAACCTGCAGTGGTTTACGACTACCAAACAGTTGTCGGCAAGACAAGCGAGGTGGTCAGAGGCCTTATCAGGATTTGACTTCCGAATCAACTATAGACCTGGAACTTTGGGAGCAAAACCAGACGCTTTGACGAGACAAGCAGATGTATACCCAAAGAAAGGAATCGATAGGGACTCTGCCAGAGCAGGAAGAGAGCAAATATTGATTCCTCCGGAACGACTCAACACAGCATTGCTTTTGAATGAGGACTTGTTATTAGAACAGATTCAAAAGGCGGAACAAGATGAATTCATGCGAGATACAATAAAGCAGATTCGAGAAGGAAAGATTAAAAATGTGGTATTTGAAAATGGGGTACTTAAATGACAAGGTCGGATATATGTCCCTAATGACACAAACCTTCGACGAGAAGTACTATCTGCCTATCACGATCACGCACTCAGAGGACATCCGGGTGAGAAGAAAACAAAAAAAATACTCAATCAGTTGTTCTTTTGGAAAGGAAGCAGCAAAGATGTACATCATTATGTACAAAGCTGCCATACTTGTATAAGATCCAAGGCTAGAAGAACTCTCCGATATGGGAATCTGAAACCTCTACCCATTGGGCAAAGACCCTGGAGCTCAATTTCAATGGATCATATAGTACAACTTCTGAAAGCAGGAAAGGAACAATGCAATGCAATCCTAGTAGTAGTAGATTGGCTCACAAAACAAGCCATCTATATTCCCTGTCACACAACAGACACTGCAAAGGAATTTGCAAGACTATTTCTCGAAAATGTATTCTCGAAACATGGGCTACCAGTGGATATCGTCTCTGATCAGGGAAGCTTGTTCATCTCCCAGTTTTGGAAGGAATTGTGTAAGATACTTGGTATCGAGTCTTGTCTCTCGACAGCATATCACCCTCAAATGGATGGGCAGACAGAGAGAACTAATCAAAGCCTCGAAGGATACCTAAGAATCTATACATTTTACAACCAAGACAACTGGGATGCCTTATTACCTATCGCAGAATTCGTATACAACAACATGCCCCATTCAACTACAGGATTAACACCCTTCTTCGCGAATAAAGGATACCATCTGAAACTTTCAATCAACCTTTCAAAGGTGAACAACTCAGAAGCAAACCAGTATGCTACCGAGTTAAAAGAAATACACAAATATTTAAAACAACGAATATACGAAGCAAACGAGGCAGCAGCGAATCAGTTCAATCGCCACCGTGCAGGAAATCCTGATTGGAAAAAGGGCGACCAAGTCTGGTTGGATATGGGTAACATCCAAACAAGAAGGCCTACCAAAAAATTGGATCACAAGTGGGCAGGACCCTACATGATACTTGATAAAATAGGATCTCATGCCTATCGACTCGAGTTACCAGGGGACCTACAACAAATCCATAATGTATTCCATGTTGATAGACTAAAACCCCATCACCCAGATCCTTTCCAGTGAGTCGTATCGCCACCCCCACCAATCTTCATTAAAGGGGAACCGGAATATGAAGTCAAGTCGATAAAAGCCAGTCATCCAATGGGAGAAATGGACAGAGGAATCCAGTATTTGATTAAATGGAAAGGGTATGACAAGGAGTCCTGGATTCCCTGGAAAGGTATGGTAGGAAGTATTGATTTGATTTGCGAGTAGGAGAAAGCACATCCGAGGAAATAAAAGTTACCTCTCGAGCGCCTCAAAGAACTTGAAAGCCTAGCCCTGCGAGATGAGGAGGAAAGGGAGTTGAGACAAGCAGCTGAAGCTGTCATTTAATTGGGAGAAATGACTCTTGAAATCGAAACCTCAACCTTAAAGGGGGGGTAAAAGCAATACTTCAAGTTTTCATTTCCAATTTCTCAACACGTTTCTCTTTATTATTATCAAAAATCATAACAAATTCACAATTCTATTTCAGGGAAATAAAGCATACAGTGGGCATAGATTGGGATATACAGATACAGAAGGCTGGAACGGAAGGACTAATCAAAGGACGACTCGATTAATTCGTCATGTTTGGCTCGAACGTCAAAAGGGATTCCAAATACTTCCTCCAGTTCCCGGGCATATAAATCCTCAACTCGCTCAATCTCCATCTGCTCCCATATATGCTGCAAGGTCAGAGCCATGTGGAGGCTGGGATCCACCAATTCATCTTCATTCTTCTCGACCAACGAATAGGTCAAAGGATCCTTCCCGGTACAAACAAAGTAGGCATTAGGGTGACCAGATGAAAAGATCACTACAGGAGATGTATTGCAAGTCTCGACAAGAGTACTGGGAAGGGAAGTGGTATTGAGAGAAGGAATGAAATTGGATAGGGAATCGGGAGTAGAGTCACTCTTCATCTTGAAAGCAAAGGAGTCAGAGGAAGGACCACCCCATACGTCCATAGGGGCAACAGTGCTAGTAGTCACTGGTTCCAAGGGCAGATCTCCAATATTCAAGAGACAATGAAACTCCTTGTAAATGCCGTGAAATCAAGATAATTCAACTCCACGCCCCTGGGCCAAAGCTTCAGCAGCAAGTTGGAGGTTGTGGGACTCGATGAGAGAGTCTCGCAACTCCTTAATAACCCGATCTTGCTCCTTAATGGTCACTTCAGCAGTTTTATGAAGATATCTGGCTTCCTGGGCATCTCGCTAGGAAGGATCAGTGAGCCATGGAAATCCTACGGCAAGTCAAAAAGACATACAGACAACTCGAGCATCTTATCTTCAAATTCCTGCGTGGTTTGACTCAAGAGTTCTCGCAACTCGTGAATCTCATTGGATTGACCCTTGACAACCCTCTGCAGTCGCCCAAACTCACAACGAGCTTGGTTCACAAGGACATCCTGATCAGATACAACTTGAGAAATACTCTCAGCAGCATCAGTGAGATGATCTAAGAACGAAGCAGAGTCAAAGGGAGAAGGGGAAGCCATGACAAGGGAGGATCTCAAAATGAGGATCTCAAAATAGTCTCAAAAGGTGTCCTTTTATCAAGACAAGGATGCCCGATACGAACCTAATAAGGGATGAAATGTGCAGCCACATGCATATGCCTCATGGAAATTTTTGAATACTTCGATTCTCAGGAGATCTCTTATTTCGAACCCGGGGCAATTTCTTATTCACACAAAGGAGGGGCCCAAAAAAGAAAGAAAGGATTTAATTCAGAAGGAAGTACAAAAAAAAAAAAAAAAAAAAATTTAGGAATAGGAGGGAGCTATCTAGATACAAGAAGTTTACAAGCCAAAAGTCCTATGAACTACTAGAAGAAGGTTTTGAAGGTGAGGCAGCAGCAAACTGCCCTCAGACTGACTCAAAAAGCTGCCAAAGCTGGGCGAGTTCTTCATCTTGCAACTTTGACTCTTCTGCTGCGACTCGACGGGCCTCTTCACTGGCAGCCAATTTCTTCTTCAACTCCTCCATCTCGCCATCCTGAGCTTCCATTGCTTCCCTTAGTTGTTGAACCTCCTATAAGATACCCTATCAAAACACTAAAACAGTTGAAAGAGAAGAAGGGAACTTACTGTCAACTGAACGTCACCTGTGAAACGTCGAACAAAGGATTTGAGTCGAGTCAGCTCTTCATCCTTATCCTTCAACTGCAAGTCACGCGAGACCACTTGTTCCTGTGGACAGAGATTCTCGGTCTCCAAACAATCTGACTTCCACAACAAGGCTTGATATTCCCAATATGCTCAGAGGAGCTCATCTTGCTGAGCATCAACAATATTGGCAGAAGACAAGTTGATCATCGAGAGGGACTCAATGAACTGGGTTAACCCGCTATTCAAAAATGGGGCGGGAGGTTCAGAAGAGGGATGATTCTATAAAGGGAATGTCGAAACAATTAGCGATACAATGAAAAACTGGAAATAAAGAAGTTATGCACCAGTTGCTCCTCGAGTTCATTAAAAATGCCTTGAACCATCCCATCTGCCAATGCCCAGAGATCTTGCTCTAACATCTTCTTACCAGGACCAGACAATAATTCAGCAATCCGCGTAACAACACACTCGATCGCAGTTCGAATCACTAAAAACAGAGGTAGTTAGGATGACCATATGAGTAAAAACAATATTCAAAGAAAAAAGGAGGAAACTTACTCTCATCTTGAGACAGATTAGAACTGTTGGATGGAACTGGTTTGATGAGAGGTTCAAAAAACCAAATTTTCAAGCCAGAGACCTCATGATAAGACTGCCTATTGTCGGCTTGCCAAATGACTGCAGGTTTCATCAGAACTGGAGCAGGCGCTGCAGGAATAGGAACGGGTGCAAGAGAAACATCCTCCAGGTAGTCTAGATCCATGGAATCCATGGCATCGGGAACCTCCATTTCGACATCGTTATCTACGGGGTCACGAACGACCTCCTTCCCCTTGCAAGACGGAGCCAGAATAACTGGCTTGCGACTCGGCTCCCCTAAACACACCCTCTCTTGCTGAAGGAGCTGACTCTTTTGAAAGGCGTTCGAAGAGACGACTAGAATGATGATGAGTATTTATCCTATCACAGACTCACCGGACTTACCTGCTTTCCTTTTGCCCTCCTGAACCCTCAGTTTCTCCGAAGCCAATCCCAGCTCCTCCGGATGTTTGCGATAATAAGGGTAATCGCATAACCCAGTCGTTAGGGCAGCCCATTCCTCATCCCGACTGACAAAGTTCCCGCAACTCAACACAAAGCAATAGGTGACAACGAGGGGAAGCTTCACAAGGATATGGAACTGTAAGAGTCAGAAGATGCTTTTGAATGAACAAAATTTCTTGCTGGTTGGGTAGTTCATCTCGCAAGTGGCACAGGAGAGTGAATTTGATCGAAGGGTGCAGGAGGATTGGAGATTATGCAAAGCACAATACTCGCAAGAGGGGTAGAGTGCGAATATCTTACGCCACTCATTATCAGGCACCTGTTCCAAAACTTCCGGACTCGAATTGGCAAGATATGCATCATCATAGATGGATTGGATGTTGGAAGGAAGGGAAGAAGGGGTACTGCCGGAGACCGGGACAGAGGGATACATGAGGAGCAAACTATGCTCGAATGCCATGCGCTGCATCTTCTTAGCCGCAGAAGGAACAGAAGGGAGGGCATTGGAAAGAGGAATGGCCAACATTGGTTGGACGGCTGGGGGAAATTTGAAAATAATTCTAGGCCTCGACCCTCCTGGATTACTGGAGGAGGCAGCTGGTTGGTTGGGGAACATTTGTGAAGCAGACATAGTGGTCAAAGGAAGAGGGGAAAATAACTCAAAAACCCAGAGTGCCAGCTTTATAAGGCCTTCGGACTTAGAATTTTCAATTGAAATCCGGCAGCTGGCACATCAAAACTCAATCTGACAGTGCGGCAGTCACAACACTGTGTCGCATCAAAAGCTACATGTCCTTTCGAGGGCTCAAGGCCCTTGGGGGGGGTAATGTTATGCCCTACACTATTTTTTCCACTCTTTCCAACCAGTACACTCATCCCATGACTCGATAATAGTCTTACCAATCAATTTGGCTCTCCAAATCTGACACACGCATTTCGCGAGGTGAACTAACCGGTTGCTCATTCCAAACTTCTATTCACAAGACCACATGTTGTCCTGCAGAGTATAAAAGCCTTGTACCTACATCTCTCACAATAATGCTGTTATTACCTGAACTATCTTGACCTGTGCTGTTTCTATTCTCTTGTTCACTAGTTTCTAATATTATTCTGCTTAACACTGAGTCAAGCAAATCCCATTGACACCGAGTCACTGGCCTATCTACCTCTCACTTGTTGAACTGATCAACAAGACTATTCGACTGCCGTAGCCTTTTGAATATTCCATCTCGTAGGGTAAACGGACACCAAGTCATGAACCTCCCAAGTCAACCCTCGTTAATACCATCTTAACGAGTTCTCTCAATATACTATTTCTAGTTGCACTGAGCTACTAGATTTATTATTCGACACTCGAGGATCATTCCTCCACATCCAATACCAAAACCGTACAGGACTCGTTCACCTGTCGTACGTAGTGACTCCCCATTGCGTATTCTGTCTCAGCTGTGGTATAATAAAATACTTTCTATTCATTGAACCTGCTACAAGTTTCTAACAACAAAGGTAGTAAAGGTCCTAACACTGGACTAGTCCAAGAAATTTTTGGACATCATTGAAGTTTCATGGAGTCCTCCACTCCTGAATCTTCTGCATTTTGTCCATATCAGCATGGACACCCTTGTCATCAATGAGATGACCAAGGCAGTCAAGTGAGTTGGCATAAAGTTCACATTTCTTGCTCTTGAGGTAGAATTTTTGTTCTTTCAATCTCTCGAATGCCAGTTTCAGATGGTGTTCATGATTCTCAATGGAATCACATCTGGAAAACTACCTTTGGCCCAGGGTAGCCAAGACATCCCTAGAGGTCCCCAGGATTTAGCCCTTAACCTAGGCATCTTTGGGAGCTTTGGGCACCCTGGGCACCCTGGGCACCCTGGGCTACAGCCAAAATCCTAGAGACCTTCAGGCTCTCTGAGGGTCCCTCAGGCTATGGCTAAAATCCTAGAGATCTTCAGGGTCTCTGAGGGTCCCTCACAAGTACCCTATGTGTCTTTTCATTGTCCCTGGACATCCCCAGGGTCATTCATACATATTTATATTGACATTTATTTATAACATCATGAATTTATTATTTGCTCAGTAATATTTCAATTATACAGATTGTGGAATTTAACCCAGTAGTAGTAACAAAAAAACTATTGAATTCAATATATGGAACACCACTAAGCAAAGTCCTCATCTGACAACTCCAATTTGAGAAAAGGCCTGGCCATTTTCTCAGCATCTGAATTGGATCCAGAACTCTGGCAAGAATGGGACTGCCTAACTCTAGAAAATACTGTAATCATATGATCTCAAAGTTTCACCAAGATTGCCTCAGGCACACCAAAAGGAGGAGCCCAAGGATGGAAGGTGGCATGGGTACCAGGCAAATGAAACTGGATTGGATCCTCTAACTCAGTTTCACTCAGCTCATGCATATCCCAGCAGAGAGCACAGCACTTCTTGCCTGTCGCAATTGAGTCTGGGTCCTACCAGATGAAAATCAGAAAACGACAGGCTAGAATCAGGAAAATAAATTTACCATAGAGTCTGAAGATTGCTCCGACATTATCCATCCCATTAGCGCCGTTTCTGCATGAATGGTCAGATACCTTGCTCTCTTACTCAGTTGCGAAACCTCTTTTTCTGTCCACTCTCTTTTCAGCGCCACAGCTTTGAGTACGGACCGGCATTCCTCATTGCTAAAATGAAATACTGACATTTTACCGCAGTGGAGCTGATGGAAACGGATGCTCGGGGAAGAAAATGAGTGGCGGTGGTGATAAAGGGCAATGCTAGATGTATGCCAGGCCAAAACTGTACCTAGGGTGTGAAGAACATGATCGGTATGCAACTCGTCTTGTTCATGCAAGTCTGAAGGTGAAAATGAGAAAGGCTGAGTTTATGCTCCATCTGAAGTACTTACACTCTGACTCGACCTCTGTAAGGAGTATGACTCTGCTAGATTGCCCATCGCTTTTGGCCTTCCGTACATTGAACTCTGCATGAAATTAAATACATATGGGGCTACAGGAAACATAAACAACATACCAGCGTTCTGCAATGCCCGAAGGAGTGTGATATGAGGGTGGAGCAATAAATGCTTCAGCAACGGTTGGAGCTCATAGAGGATGCTGATGTACAAACAGATAACGATCAGCTCTTGACATCCTGGCTGATCTTCCCTTGGGCAATACGCAGGGAGCGGCGGTGAATTATCAGGAGGGGGAGAGGGAGAGGTCTTGGGTATTAATGTGGCCTGCACAAGCATTTGCCATAAATTGATGAAGATGTTTATCCAGATAGCAAGATTTTCGTAGGTGAGGGAAATCCGGTAGAGGGAATCATGGAAATCCTGTGGCACGAACTCATTCAGAGTTGGAAGCTTTTCACAGACAAGTCCGTATCTCGAGATGACTGCAACTTGAGCAGGACCCAGGGGGATAATAAAATCTCCTGCAAGGTCAGAATGTTGCAAAATCACATCGATGTGATCCATCATCAACTGGAAAGGTAGGACAATCCAATGCGTAGTAAAATTCTGAATTCGCCATATGAACTTCAGAATTGCCCTGCGATGAAATAAAAGAGGGAGCAACTCGAGGATCTCAGAATCTGGAGCATCTGATATATACTTTAGAATATTCATGGTGTCCTGAATATGAGTTTCAGCTGAAAAATTGCTGAAAAGAGAACGTGTCAATATTGAAAGCTTTGAAAGTTATGATGACTCACCTGGGGATGGTATTCCAATTCTTCAAAGCCTGTTTCCTGGATCCAGTATCACAAACTATCGGGGAGACCGTGAAAGAGGAAGAAAACGGAAGGCCTTTGCCCTCTCCCGTGGGACCCATGTTTTGCGCGATTACTAGCTTGCTAACCATTAGATCTTCAGATATTTTGCTGAAAACGGCTATGACAGTGGACGCGGCAGGTGAATCAATGGTCCCAGTGGTAAGAACCGTCGCAATATTATGGAGTAATGCGAGGGGTCGATGTTCCCGATTGCGCGCTTTGGGTTGAGATTCTTCGAACTGTTTGTGAGACAGTAGAGTTGAAAGTAGAATTATATCGCCTCGAAGGTTGCTCGAATAAAATTTGGGGGAGCTAGGAACCATATCCATCAATAGTATGGTGGTGGCAAAAGAAGTTTGATAAATGAGTCATTCCGATTTCCTGACCATGTGAAATGAAACAATTTGGGCACTTAAATTGTTCCGGTGGTATTACATGAACACATTTTGGATACAGCTAAGTACAGAATAAGAGTACATTGATTAACGCAACACGGGAAGTATTCATGAGCATAACTTATCAGAAGCCAGGGTGTGAACGGTCATACAAAGACATGCGCTGATCAGGGAAGGGATGTACATGCAAATCAGAGGATGTCCTGCACGACGGGAAAGAGTCCCTATTCTGTAGGCGATGAAATGGATGGACACCATTTCTCGATCAATTTACTGGTAGCATTGAGCTTGACCAGACTGGCACATACCCATAACTCCCCAGGAAGCTCCGTGAGATTATTCTCGTGTACATCGAACTCTTCCAACCTCTTCAATCTCCTGATCCCTCCTGGCAGCCTTTCCAACCCGTCATCGGTGCAGGATAGTCTCTCAAGGCACTCCAAGTCTCCGATGGTAGAAGGGAGGGATTTAATATTATTATGTGAGAGGTTGAGTTGGCGGAGTGATGGTAAAGAGGATAGCACTTCAGGAGAGATAGAGGAGAGTTTTGCATAGCTGACGTCCAGCAACTCTAGAGTAGAATAAGGTGCAGGGTGTCCAATAGACTGCGACACAACCAGTAGTTCTGTAATCTCATTATACGACGCATCTATCGTATTCAAGCACAGGCCCAAGCACAGACTGATTCCACACAAACTGTTATGATCTGCCGAGAGCTTCTCTAGCTTGGGTAACATCCCAATTACTGTTAAATCGCCGATTCCATTCCGCCTACAGTTGAGGCGCTTTAAAGATACAAGAGACAATGCAGCTGGTGGTATGGATGTGATCTGGTTCCTCGCTATGATAAGATGCTCGAGATTGCACAACTGTCCTAAATCTTCCAGAAGCTCAGCAATGTTGTTGAACAAGATATCAAGATTGCGAAGATTTTCTAATTGACACAACAGTTGGGAGGACGCAAAACTTGTTGTTCGACATGTTTAGCATTGTCAAACTCCTGAGTCTCAGGAAATGCCATTCCTCCTGTTCCCAGTGCCAACGGTAAAAGTGGAATTAACGGAAGTGATAGAGGTGGTAGATGCAGGAAATATGAAGAAACGTGGGAAGTACCGCCGGTGCCAGTGGATGTGCCTGTTGAGGCAGAACAAAATGAGGGGACCTCCTTAGATGATGAGGAAGTCGTCTCCCAAGTTCACCAACTTCTGCCAACTCGTCGTCATCCAGGTCCAAATGACTTGGCCATACAAAGACCATAGGTCTCCCACCACCAAACCCACTTCTCCCTTCAGGCCTCGAGCTACTGATGCCGGAATCAGCATGCTTCATGCTATCTTCTGAGCTAGAGTAATGCTCTTCCTCTGCCTCGGGGTCACCAGAATCTATGGGCTGAACATCCCATGATTGGGTGGAATCCAAGAGGGTGAATTGGATGGTCAGATTTTGGGGTTGGGATTGAGATCATGGTTAGTGGGGGGCGTTGAACCTGAAGAGTTGGGTTGAGCGTAAGAATTCATGTGATTATCGTTATCAGTTCCATTGAAGCCGTTCGTTACACCAGCGCCATTCTGACCACCATGTAACCAGGACTTCGGCATTGAGTTCGAGATTATCACATTCAAGTCTTTGCCGTGCTGATTCTCTCCTGGAATAACAGTCTGCAAAGATGTCATCACCATTGTCGAGGCCAGGTCTGCTAAAAACTTGTCCAAATCCACATTCCACATGTCCTTTGGCAACTTTTTAGGCAGAACCATTATTTCTGTTTGCTGGTCGTCGGCTTGTCAACGAAGTTTTTCCATCTGAAAATGTATTGGATCAATGCTATCGCACAGTAATAAGGAAAAATGAAGTCACCTTTTCCTTCGTTAGGCTGTAGATGGGCATGTTCAACAGACAGTCCTAGTTGCTGGTAGATGTTGACTCTCCCATGTCATCTTCCTCGTCCTCGTCTTCAGCTTCAGCCACATTCGAAGTAGCAGCAACCTTGGCCTTTTTGGGGATTGGAACGAACTTGTGAGCTTTCAGATCCATGACAATGCCAGCTTTCTTTCGCGCGTTAAGCGACACTTTCTTGTCGACGATCATCTGAATGAAACGACAGTCACAATGGCCAGGGAGACTTGAAGTTTACACTTTCAACAAGCATTCCTACTGGTCATAATAAAACTGTCAGGGCAGTCGCTTGGTCCCCTTCAGGAAACACTCTCGCAACAGCGTCGTTTGACTCGAATATCGGGATCTGGGAATGGGAAATAGATGAAGACAGAAATCTAGGTGAATGGGAATGTGCGAGTTTATTGGAGGGCCACAAAACAGAGTGTAAAAGTGTGGCCTATTCAAGTACAGGAACACTTCTCGTGAGCTTGCTCAGAGAGGCATTCATGGACTCTTTGCATCACTCCCAGCAAGTGATCCTGCACAAGGATAGTAAAAAATCCATCCTAGCGGACTAGACAAAAATTATTCCTACCTTTCGCTTCTGATAGTATGACAGTCGAGAGGGATAAAACTCTTCCAAGATTGCTTCTGGTGACTCATATTTCTGAATTTTCCCATCCAGGTCAAAACAAATCATGTTACCGGTAGAGACTTTGGAGATCAGTTTGAAGTATTCGAGGAGCCCCTTCTCTTCAGCTTTCGCAACTTCCTTAGCATCCATCTGGACTACAAAGTGGACGTTCTCATTGGCATGATGTTCTTGGTAGTTCTACAGTAGTCAACTCAATAATGATAAAAAATTAATAAGATTTGAACAGATACCTTGACCGATCCGTCTGTTTTTTTGCCGCCAGCCATCATAGCCTCAAGTTCACTCTTAAAGGTCTGTGTCCATTTGTGAATTGGAAGTTCGGTAATCTCTACCATGGTATCATCGAGCTTGGTAATAACACCTGAGATGTCGTACTTGTTTTTTGCGGATTGCTTGATTTTGCCTTTGAATCCTCGCCACCACAGATGCATAGGGACAAGTTCTTCATCATTCATGAGGCGTCGGATGTTTGAGACAATATCGACGGGGTTAAAGCTGGGAATGTTTGTACTCCAACCTTGACATCAAGTCAGCGAGAACATGAGGTCACGAAAGAATCACTTACCAGTTCCTATACCTTCAGCCCCGTTGATGAGCACCATGGGAACAACTGGCATATAAAATTCAGGCTCAATGAGTTGATTGTTGTCATATTGAGGGTTAAGTAGAGGGTCGTCATCAGGATGGAAAATTGTTTGAGCGATGGACATGGGCAGGGTATTAATGTACCTGCCCGAGGCATGATCTTTGCCACCTTGGTCCCTCGTTCCGAACTGACCACTGGGGAACATTAGATTCAAGTTGTTACTGCCGATGAAGTCTTGGGCAAGCGCGACAATTGCTTGAGTCAAGCTCATATCACCGTGGTGATAAGCCACATGCTCTGCGACATAACCAATGAGTTGCATGACCTTGAAGAGTAGAATTTAGCATCTCAAAAGCTGCAGGTAATATCTGAACCACAAAACCTTAATCTCCTTTTTGAGATTCCTCTTGAAGCAAGCCCATATAATCTTCCTCTGGCCGGGTTTCAATCCATCAGCAACAGAAGGAATGGACCGAACATTACCAGCCATTGAGAACAGGATGAGCTCCTTGTTGACAAACTCGGAGTATGGGATCTCCTCGAGTTGATGGTCCAAGAAGGTGCCGGGCTATGCCAGGACAATCTGAGTGAGAGTCAAAGGTAGGGAAGCCTGGGGGAAACTTACCCTGAACTGTCAAAGCCATTCCTTCCAGTCGTCTGCCTTCTTCTTGCTAAAAGCCAGTTCAATCAACTCTCGGTCTCCTTCCTGGGTGGGGGCGAAAGGGATGACATGCTTGGCCATATCACTAAAGTAGCCACGGGCATCGGCATCGGTACTTGTACCCAATCCCTGGAACAGTCTTGAGTAGGAGAAGATACAAAGGATTTGGATTCTTACCTTGAAATATTTACTCTCCCATTTGTTGGAACCGGGGGTGTCTTTTAACCACTGCTCATACTCTGGAATGGTGAAAAAGTCTTTACGTTGCTTCCCTTTCAAAACCTAAATGACCTGAAATCAGAATCAGAAATAACAAAATGTCATACAACTCACCCGAACAATAGGCGTAACAAATTCCACCAAAAAGTCAGGGACCTTGAGGAGCGATGGATAGAAATGGTCGAGGAAGTTGATCAACAAGCCTTTAATATGGGAACCATTGCGATCCTAAGTAGATGCAATCAGTGAAAGCATAATTTTGCAACATCCGGAACCATACCTGATTGGTCATTATCATCAGTCGCCTGTAGCGTAGGCTCAATACGTTTGAGTAATCCTTGTTGTGCTGCAATCCCATAATCTTCTTGATGTTCTGGATTTCTTCGTTCTTCATGATTTGATCGTGTCGAGCCTCTTGTACATTCAACAATTTGCCTTGAAGGGGAAAAACTCCAAAGTTATTATGTCCAACAACACCTAGACCTGCGATAGCAAGTGCTTTTGCAGAATCTCCTTCAGTGAGAATCAGCGTGCAATCTTTCCCATTCTTTGTCCCAGCATTGTTCGCATCAGAAAGTTTCGGGAGCCCAGTTAACCTGAGCAGGGCATTAGTTTAATGCCGAAAGACAGGGCGTGGATCACCTACCGACTACACTTGCTTCCGTCAGTTTTCTTGATTTGCTGGTCAGCTTTGAACTTTGCTCAGTTGAGGATATTCTTGACGATCGGAGATTTCTGAACTGCAATAAAAGTCAGCAACAATTCAATGCATCTCTATCAAGATATCTACCTTTCTTCATAAAATCATCCAAAAGCACCGGTTTAGTTCCAAACTTGGAAGCAGGCAGCATGAGCGTCTCCTTTGTCTGACTGTTGAAAGTGAGGTTTTCAATCAAAGACTTGATGAAAATTCACATGTAGTTCTTGATCTGACCCACTTTAGCGGTAGTGGCCTTATTCTTTCTTCCGATAGCAGTGATTAGGTTCTTCACTATCTGGTCCGCCATGATCTGCCATGAGGTTGACGCGAGTTCAACCTTTGGTGGTAGAGATGGAATTGGCAAAAGAGACTTGCATAAAGTTACAACTTCCCAACGAGGATGAACCTGCTTATAAATGACCATCTGCTTCATTGAGCAGCGCCGCCTGACCGCTCAGCAGCTTCAGCCGAGACTGAGTTGAGATACAACTCCACATAAGACTTGAAGTTTTTGACCTTCAAGTGCTCATCATTGAGGAAGACCTTGATGTCCTTTACCATACCAGCCATGTCGTAGATGCGCTTTTGTAAAAGTCCAGCCATGTCGTCGTCAATCGAGTCCATGCTGAACCGTTTAAGGTCGGGGCAAAATGTAACACGAGTGAACTCCTTGCCCTTGGAGTTCTTTGTGATCTTTGCCTTTCTGCACTTGCTCATATTGTCTGTCCACGTCTGCTTGTACTTTTGGCCGGTATTCTTGTCCACGGTTTCGATAGTGAATTCATGGGAGTAGATGTTGGCGAGCTTGGCTCCATAACCATTATGACCACCAGTGAGTTTCTTCTCGTCATCGTCATAGTTGGAACCAGAAAGAAGATGACTGAAAATGAGCTTGGGAATGTAGATCTTTTCGGTGTTGTGAATTTCAATAGGAATACCCTTTCCATTGTTATACACCGAGATGATGCCTTCATTAATGTCAATGGTGACCTTGAATGTGTCCATGTTGGAGTTGTTGATCTGAAAAAGTGGTCAAGTTGAGGGCTAAGTATGCAATAAATGGCGCACCTTATTATCGGCAGCGTTGACGAGAATTTCATCTACAATTTTGAAGAAACCCGGAATGTATCGAACCTCATGATGAACCATACGCTTAGAGTCAGCATCGTAGGTCCACATCATCTGTGTGATGGTCTCGACACTGCCAATATAAGAATTGGGTTGTTTCAAGATGTGTTCGAGTTGAGTCAACTGCAGGAGAGTCAAGTCAGTAGGATGGCAACAAAAATGGATAATGACGCACCTTCTGGTATGTATCAGAGACGGTCTTCTCCTTTTTTGCGGGAGCAAGGTCTTCTTTCATCAGAGGCACTCCATCATCTATCCCTCTCCTCTCATCCTCATCCACAGCATCTTCATCCAGCTGATCCGGTAAAGCCAATGCAAAAAACCCCGATACGTGTTGTAGACCGTTTTGCAAAAGCTGGTGATAGGCCTTTGCTCACGTGCAGCGGCTCATCCGGCATTCTGCTAGCCTCTCTGCCGATGCATCGGCGGTGCGGCGTCTTGCTTTGACCTACCAAAAGTGGTTATTTCCAGAACCTGCCACTCAGGATGCTTATTCAGCCACGGCGCACCCAGCAGGTGGGTGTTTTGCAAAAAACGTCGACAAGTAATCACACTAGACGAATGGGTGTTTTGCAAAAAACCTCAACAACTTGGCTCTCCCAAAAAAAATGCCAAATACATAGTAGGGTGTATATACAGGAAATCATAGGTAGGCTATCTACAACTTCTGCTTTTTTTGAGCAGGTCTCATCTGATCCTCTATTACAGCTTCCTTCAAGCAGTCCAGCACCCAAGTGACATCCTTAACCAAAGCTTCCCACCGAGAGTCAGCACTGTCCATTTCATATTACCAGAGCAAACNTGCAAGGACACTGAGAA
>KN834863.1:3858-35560 GCA_000827265.1 Collybiopsis luxurians FD-317 M1
ATAAATATTTTTACTTGTGGATTTATACAATACTATTACACAGCTATATATTTGAAATACAATTTTGTATTATATGTATTATTTAAAATACCTGTATCCCAGAGATCCCCAGGGATCCCCAGGGAGCCCTCAGGAAGCCCTCAGGGGCTCCTAGGGATATCTCAGATATCTCTCAGAGAGCCTAGGATTTGGCCCCAAACCTAGGAAGCCTAGGTAGCCCAAGCTACCTAAAGTACCTGAAGGTGCCTAGGATTTGGCCTATTTCCTGGGAGTCCTCAGGTTCCCTCAGGCTTCCAATATTTGCCTGGGTTTTAGGTCATTTTCCTGATGTCTTCCCAATTGCATTGTTCACTGATGCTGTGCTCAGAACTTACTGTCCTCTTTTGGACTACTCAGCTGGAACTGCTCTCTGCATTAACAGCCTTGAATGATGCCCCATTGGATGACCAAGCCTGTCTTCACATTTGGGTAGCAATTCAAAACATTTGTGAAGTCATTAATACGCTGCAGGACACCATCAACACCCTGCAAGAATTAGCTGTAGTGGCAACTGCAATCTCACTCAGGCTTTCCACACTCTAAAATTTAATGGATGTAAGATACTAGAGTCTAATTCTGTATCTAAAGTAGCCTATACCATTGGGAGTTTTGTTCAGCTGGAGTTCTTGTATGAGTCAAGTGCTGGAGGTCTCAATATCAAAAAAAGTGGAGTTGACAATGTATAATCCCTGGAGCAGGGAATAAGTGTCATTACAGTCAAAAATGAATATTAAAATGCTGTAGCTGTATTTCTACAGGAAGTGATCAAGATGTTCAATTATCAAGAAGCTGTTACACAGAGAATGCTGGCTCAAAAACCCTGCACCTGCGCAGTTGGTTTTACTACACAACCTGACTGTGTGCTAACTAAAGCAGTCTCAGCAACTGATTGAGCAGTAGGACTGATCTCTACACCAGCACACTCCATGCCGCTCTTGTCTCTTTTCACTGATGGCATTCTCACCCTTTTGTAATTGGTTGCCTCTTCCTCATTCACTTGCTTTCTTGAACCTTTCTTTAACTGCTTTCCTCCACTCCCTTTGCCAGGATCACTATTTTTGTTGTTGATTCCTGAGTTTGGGAGAGTGGGATCATGGATAGCAGAATACGTTTCATTGAGAATGAGGTTTTTGGGAAGTGTTGTGGATGTGTCATCTGCAGGGTTGAAAGGATGTGCAAAGCTGCTGGATGCTTGCTGTTCTTCACAGTTGATAATGACTTCAACATCAGACTGACCAGGCCGCTTCCCACTGGGAGTCAGGCTAGTAAAGCATGAGACATCAGCCTGCTCATCTGAAGGAGGTTGGACAGCATGATCCCCTGAGCCACCAAGGGGAGCAGGAGAAGGGTTGATGTCAGCAGGCTGCAAATTTCCTTTGGAATAATCACAGCCCAAGCCAGACATGGAGGAGGAGAGAGCAACTGTGTGAGCGTAAAGGGAGCTGCTGGTTGAATTGAAGGAAGGGCAGTTTCTGGGGCTATTGGAACCATAAAACCCACTTCCTGTGTGAGACAGGTCAGTGTTGTAGGCATGCATGTTGATGCTGGGGTTAGATTGTAGAGAAGATCCACCAGCATCAACATGAAAGGAGTTAGTGGCTGAGTTGGAGGTAGGATAGATTTTGTTTCCAAATGCACTATCATAAGGGGAATCATCAACCTTTTTACCCTGGCTAAAACAGTGTAGGTCAAAATCAAAGTCGGTCTGTGCCAAGGGATAATTCTATGACTGAATGGTGAATGGATTTATGCCAGCCCAGAAATCTTTATTATGGAACAACAGAGGAAATGAGTCTATGAGTTGCGGCAGTTCATTCACATCCTGAGAGGGAAATGGAGCAGGGTTGAATGCTGGTCCTTCTATGGATTGGACAGAACTGGAACTTGTGAATGGCTTTGCCACCCCTGTCAATGGACAATCAGCCTCAGCAGCTTCTTCTGTATTCAGAGGGATGTCCTGCTCATGCTCACCACAGGCTAATGTGGAAGTAGCCTCACCCTGCTGCACAGGTTCATTCTGGTTGGCAACAGGCTCTGCTAATTTGGCATGTTCATCCTTGTAAGCTGCATGCTCTACTGACTGGCTGTTTTCATTAGAGAGGGGTTGAGTTTCTGAATGGTCCACCTCACTAAATTCTGAATATAACACAGGTTAGAGATGATAGCTTTTCAGAATGAGAGTAACATACCTAGTGTGTTATCTTCATTCTGGTCAGCAACAGGCTCTGCTAATTTCACATGTTCATTGTTGTAAACGGTGTGTTCTACTGACTGGCCATTTTCATTTGAGAGGGGTTGAGTTTCTGAATGGTCCACCTCACTAAATTCTAAGTATAACACAGGTTAGAGACAATAGCTTTTCAGACTGAGAGTAACATACCTAGTGTGTTATCTGTGTACACAATAAACGGTGCTACAATGTGACCATTGTAGTCAGGGTACAACTTGGAAAATGAGGACCCTGCAATATTTTGCCCATGCATCTCACAGCTAGGTCTAAGTCAGTACAAGGCCATACACTGTACAAAGATATGAGAATAGCTTACCCCCATATCTGAATTTTTTGTTCATCTTCTGTGTCTCGGGCTGCAAGCAGAGAAGTAACACAAAGCCCTCCCAGGTCAGACATGTGCTGGTTAAATTCTTTGACAGTAACCAGGAGGGCTTTCAGAAACCTAACCAGCAGGCTCACAAATTTGATTAGAGTTACAAGAAGATGGCTCACTTTTTGCAGGCTTTGCCTTTTAAAGGCTTAGCTTTTGGAGTGGCTACCTTGTCTGTATTTGCAGGTATAAGATTTCCAGCAGTGTCTCATTGGTTAGCATGGTACTGGAGAACATCTGCCTTCACCTCATCACTGGCTTCTTCCCAGAGGCAGTACCGTATAGTGTTGCATGCAGTCATACAGTCAGATCTGTTGTTAAAACTGCCCATGCTGTTGAGTTCAGTTTTAATAGCTACTTTTGCATGCCGCTCTTCAAAAATTTCAATGACCTGCTTCACGCAACCAGTCTTCTCCACAGCAGGGACATCAATGTGCATAAGGCTTGCCTTAGAAGACCCTGGTCTATTGTGGTTGTAAAACCACATCTGAATATGCTACAGTTGAATCCTACAATCAATATACTCAGATTCAGAGGATCATGTATCATGCTTACATTCTTCAGTTTCTTCAACTCATTTCCAGCCTCTTCTCAAGCCCCTGGGTTGGTGATTTCCATTTCTTTCTCCAGCCACCTTGCAAACCATTTACTTAGTGTTTCACATTGGTAGTCTTTGACTGCCTTCTGCCCAGGGATGAGCTGAGCAGCACGAAATCCTGGAAATCTTTCATGAAGGAAGTCATATTGCTTGGTGGTTGCCCATTTGAGGCCCATTGTGCTTAGTGGTGGTGATTGGCTAGTGAAGGAGAGAGACAGAGAGGCCAAGAATCAAGCTGCATCCACAGATGCAATTCCTACATCTGGTGTTTAAGTAGAAACTTGATCGTGTTCTGTAACATTTGTACATCCAAGTAGATTGCATTGAACTGAAAAATAATTACCGTTTGTGAACATACCAGTACATTGTGAATTATCCATTCACTGGAGACAAGGTCTCTGAGCCTTCTTGCCCTGATTTTTTTTTTTTTTTTTGAACTTCGCATCTTGATAGATGCCACAGAATTCTCTGAAAAATTTTAGTTGGTGATTCAACGATGAACTAGTCATGAGGTGGCATAGGCAGTGTTCTAGAATACCCTATATATTGGTTTCCAGGACCATTTTTGGCCATGTGCATTATTTGTGGACTTTTTTAAGCTCTGGTAAGCAGTTGCTTCTAGCTGCATGGTGCGCAGACACATTGGTGCTCTGTTCTTACCACCAAAAAGATCAAAATCTATCCTATCGATGGGCAGACTCAGACTGCAGTCTAGTATTCAGGACTGAGGGAAGGTGTCCACTTTCACCTGTTGATAATGCTTACTGAATATCGAAGAATAACAAGTAAGAATTAGGATTCAAAAACAACAATACTAGATATCTGTATGCATCACTTTTACCAAACCTAGATCTTTCAAAAGCTTAAATTCTCCTGAGGCTTCAGCATAGCTCCCAAATGATTGCATGATTCCTCCCTTTACTTTGTATACCAGCATGTGCACCAGGCTCCTGCAAAAGAGAGTAAGAGACTATAGAGTAAATAAATATATAGGATATGTACAGGGATGAAAAAACTCCTACAGTGTGCCCAACAGTAACTACATACCAGCAATTTACCTTGACAGTTGCAGCACTGATTGGCATGGGAGGAGGAGGGGGAGGTACATGCATCAAATCCACATCTGAGCTCAAAACTGTGAAAGCTATTGTACTGGGGTCCATCATCTCTGATTCGCTGTCAGTATCCAGGCTGGATATTGACCCAAATGCAAACTCAGTGAGCTGATCCAATGTTTGTCCCCTTTGACTGCTTGAAGTAAGATCCCACACATGCTCTGTTGCTTCCCTTTGCTTGTCAATACTGCCTACAGCTTGGGATAAGCTAGAATAAGAAAATGCCAGGACCTACTGCTTACCTGGCATTTGCATCTGGCTGAAGTCATTTAATTCACCTAGATCTTGGTTGGTAGCTGAAGGAGGTACCCAGACCTCACAATTTTCTGTATTCCTGTGTTAACAGTGTGAATATATTTGTCAATAAACTGTACCATACCTTTCTCTGAGGTTGCTGCATTAAGGAGTTTATTTTGAATAGATTGAAGGTCTGATATCATGGATGACACTTCTGAAACTGAAAAAGCAATAGTGGGACCAGCATTCAAAGTCATGGCTAGAGGGCTTGTGGATGTATTGGGGTTGTAGTGGGGGCAGGAGAGAAGCTTAAGGTAATTATATGAAATTCCCACACATGTGAAATAATTGCTAAGTCCACAATTGTGCCGCCACATCAATTGCTCACCAGTCATTTGTGAATTCCCAATTGAGACCCTGCTCAAACTCCTTCTGCTGAACCTCCAATGGCCCTGGACATGACAGTTGAATCTCTAGTCTGCCAGTATCTTCAACTCCACAAAACGTTTCCCTTCTCAAACACTACACTAGGCAACATACATCAGCTCTCACTAGATCAAATTGCTATGTTGCACTATCAGCATGAACAGGAGGCGTTACACCAGCTTCGCATGGTATATTTTATATTTCAAAGCTGTTTCTGGTGCAGAGACACTAAAATCTCTATGCATAGGAAATTCGGCAATGGCTTTTAAGAAATTATGGGGAAAATGCAGACTTTGAGACTGCTGCCAGTGATCTTCATTTGCTAAAATTTGATATCAACTTTCTTGTGAAGGCTGAGTTCATGGGCCAAGCAATTGAGCTTGCTAATCCAACAGCTCTCAAACAAAGGCTGCCTCAGCCCTATTCAGACACAGATGCTGCAAAGCTCGCATGCATGCAACATGCAATTGAGACAGCCAATGCAGAGGCCCTCAGACAAGGTCTTCTGCAGCCTTATCCAGATATAGAAGCCATACTTCAGCACAACAGTTTGATTCTGGAAGCAGAACCTACTGTTCAGGATGAATCTCCTGCCCCAGCTTCAGCTATCTCAAGACCCAATGTGGGTTTGTGTGAAGGAAAGCAAAATTGCAAGCCTTTGCAGTGTCTCATGGACATCATAGAGAGTGGAGACAAACATTATTTGAGGGTGGTGTCATCCACCCACCGGGGAGCACAGTGGACTGTAGAGAAGTAACTATATATCCTATGAACAAAATGTTACTGCAATTTCAGGCTATAGCATATAGCATTAATTTTCATTTTCCTCTGTTTCTGTCTGCAGCTCACAACCATCACTGAAGCCCTCATCCTCTTCATCTGTGGTTTCTTCCTCAGCATCATCTGCACCGGTTGACCACACCCGGTACCCTTTGCACCATTGAGTGTGGGTTGGATCACATATGGCAAGAGTAGCAAACTCAAACCAATCTTCAGGATCCATAAGATCAAGCTCCATAATTAAAGGACCCAGAGGAGGTGGAATGTAGTGAGCCCAGTCAGGGTATCTACTTGATTGTAGATGTTCATGAAACATTGACCTCCAGCTCCCTGTTTTCACACAGTTTCAATCCCAAAGTGCTGCTTGCTGTGCAGCCCATTTCTGCTTCAATTTATGAGAAATTACCTGGAATAATGTTAGGCACATAAGTAGCATTAGTAATTCAAATAAACTACCTCCAATTCAATATTTTCTTTTTCAAGAACAACAAGAATATCATCCTCTTCGAGAGGCCAGATTGAAAACCACGTGATTCTAACTTTTTCCATGAATTGTTAGTTTTCAGCTTCTGATAGAGTGGCGACAATGTTGAATACTGGTGCCAAATCCTCAATGAAGGTCTGAAGGGATTCATCTTTCAGAACTGGCTCAGGTTGTGTAGCTGGATTGCAGGGTATGTATGCAATATCACATTTACTAGTAAAAGGATGTTATGACAAAGACAAAGCTCATAACAGCAGTACTCTTACACAGTAATGCCCAACTTCTTAAGCACAGGTCCAAATGATGATAAGGATGTTTGTTCGTTGAAGAGAGCAGACATGGTAGACAACAAGGCAACATAAATTTGCTACTAGGCATATAAATTGGATTATAGAGCAAGCTTTGCAACCCTGTCATCAGAGACTGGCACAAACAACTGGTAAATTTTCACAAAGGAATGGTGGTGGTGAATCGCTGTTGTGACAAGTGGCTGGTCACTGATCCCTGATTATTCACAAATAATCTGGTGATTCACACCAAACTGATGGCTGGCAGATTGTTGTTTGTCATGGAATGGGGCTGGTAATTATACAAGTGAAAAACTGATAATTCACAATCACAATTAATTTGATAGCTTAAAATTAGCTGGGGCCTCAATCACAATCATTTTGGTAACTTACAATCAATTGGGCGTTCTTTTTTGCAATTAACTGGGAACTCACAAGGCTTTGGTGATCTAAAAAAGATTAACTGTTCAGCTGGCAAATGGGTGGCTGTCAGATAACAGGACTGGTCATTACACAAGTGCAAAACTGGTGGATTACAATCACAATCAAGTTGGTGCCTCACAATTAGTAATTGCTGGTTCTCAATTACAAACATTTGGTAGTTTACAAGGAGCGGGTTACTAAAACAATGCACTGCTAGCTCCACTTATTCAGTGGAACCACAAAGGACTGATACTTTCACAATGGACTGATAATTCACAAAGGATTGATAGATAATATTTGTGATGTTGTTAGCAAAACAGGACAATACAAAGATCTACTAGAGCCGTTATAATCTGGCCCCTCTACCAAGACCCTTGAAGTAGATGTAAATTTGCTGGGAGAATAGAGTGTGAATGAAATTATAGTGAAGTGAACTGAATGAAAATAATTCACTGGGATAATGGATTTTTTGGCACTCTTGAGTGCATGGGCCTGGTCATGGCGTGAACCCTGATGTCTAGAAACATGGCTTGGAAACTCCTTGAGGAACTCCCCAGCTACATGTTCTAGAAATACCATCTTTGCACTGGAGTCTCCTTGGACATCTAGATATAACAGATACTGGTGCCAAAGCCAGAGTTTCTCCACACTATCCAGCCTACTGCCGTCAAAAGTTGCATGGGGTGGAGAACTTATCTGGAGGAGAAAATTTCAATCTTTCAAAGCTATATTGATCAACCATTACACACCGTAGAACCACCTGCCTGCAGATATAAGGGTGTTGGTTGAGGGTGAGGGCGACGGTGGGCCAATTCATCTGCTGTTAACTGGAAAACTGGTCAATCAACTTTGTCAGGGAGACATAGTGTAAGGCTGACCTTTGCTCCAAGAGGGCGATTGGTTCCTTGAGGTGTTCCTAGCTCATCATGGGGAGAGGACATTTCCTGTGAAGCACAAGGTACAGAGATTTTTTCCGGGGATGGTGTCTACATTTGCTATGTTAGCGAAGGCATCCTACATTAAGTAAAGTACAACTATATGCACCATTTGGATCTTTCTTTTATTCTGCAAAGGAGAGGCAGTGGGAGCTCTGAGAGGAGTAGACTTTGGGGTTTGAATTTTAGGCATGGCAGCACGATGAGAGCAGAAAGGCAAGGTCTGTTGAGGCGCTTTCTGTTTTTATAGTGTATGTGACAATTGCGTTACCATGTGACAATTTTGTGACACAAGTCTGCTCTGTTACACTGTATCTCTGCACATGTATTTGGCAAAAAGGAGCTGCATTTTCTCCTAGTAATGCTTCAAAATACATGGTAAGGTTATAAACAAATATAAGAGCTTGTCGCATTTGTACAAAAATCATCATTGAAAATGGAACGGCGCCGGTAGGGATATGCACCGTATCGTAAGGTACGGTTTTATGGTTACGGCTTTACGGCTACCCGTAACTGTTCGGCAGCGGAGGTCAAAATATCCGGCCGTATTGATACCGTTGCCATACGGGTTCCTCGTACTGCAAGAATTGGGCCACGGCTGCAGTACCAGTATAGCCCAAACTCATCAAAGCTATGGATTTTACATCATTGAAGTGAATCATGCAAGTTTTGGCATTGCCATATACGGGTATACGGTGCTAGCAGCCGAACCGTATACTGTCCCGTACAAGGCAAATTTTGCCAAATTTACGGGCCGTATTTGTACGGTGCGGATCTGATACGGCGGGTCGATAACGCTGTTCCACCTATGATGCTGCCGATATACGAGCACGTTCGGTTACTATCATCTACTTCAAGCCTTTGGGAGCAGTGATCCAATTACTGTGAAAGCTGCATACTGCCAGGCCGGAGCGTGGATGGCATCCAATCATTGGTACCGATGCATTGGATTCGAGCCGCCGGTAACTATATTTGGTGTGAAGCATTGTGTCGATCAAGAATCATGATGATATCGGACAGCGATGAAGATCGCTCCTCATCCAAGATCTTCCCTGTCGATCCAACGTATCAAATAGAATCCAAGGCGGGCAGAGGACATAAAGGGAAGGGCGCTGTGAGGTCCTTATTTGATAGGAAACGCGCATTGTGAACGACCTACCAATGGACTTTGTGCAACCTTTACCAAACGTAATAGGTAACGTATTTGTGCTTGACTGGTATCACCAAAGGTTTGTTCACAATCAATTGTTTGATAGTACCAGTCATATTGTACACAATAACTACCGCAGGGGCTCTCAAGCCAAGTCACAAGTCGTTGTTGGCGTAAATTTATCAAATGGCAGTAAGTAGCTTCTAAGTCGGCGCCACCATAGACTTGAGCCTGCCAAAATGGTTTTAAATATAGCAGCCCTGAGTTTTCAGCTGGTCCCCGAGCTCTCGCAGCTTTCTTTTTTTGGATAAGTTGTTATTGCACATCGTCTTCCTCATCTTGTAATCTCACAGGACCCTCCAAGACTGTGCCGACATAACTTTTGAACTTGTACTAGATGTCAGTATATAACCTCATGTGGGTCAAAGTATGAGCTACAGAAAATTTTTAGTGAAGTCATAGCGCACTGAAACTTGAGCTAAACTGGTTTCTCAAATAGGCAAGCTGCGAAGTCATGAAGGCGAAGTCAGTGTGAGATCATGCCGGGCTACACTGTGTCATGCCTCAGAAACACTACAGCCCAGTTTCCTGCCAGTTCCTGGGCTGGACCTGCCCATTGTGTTTCCCCAGCTTCAATTATGATCATTTCATGATCAAAAAAAGGCAAGAAGTTCAGATCTTTTTTTGGCCATAAAAGAAATGTAATGACTGGCAAAATCCAGCTTCAATAACAAAGGTAATTGTAAAGCTTTTATGGTCAAAATCATTGTCTTATATCAGTGGAAATTAAAAAGGAATACTCAATGTTTCTTTGAGTGAAATTCAACCTTAATTGTCATTTTTTTCTTCATTATAATACAGGGTGAAAAAGGCTCTGAATTTCCAGCATTTTTTGGGAAAAAATAGGAATTTACTTCAAATCTATTTACAGTAGTAATCACAGCTGAAAAAAATTGACCCAGTCTTAGTGAATTACAAACCATTTTGAGTCTAGACTAAACTGGGTGGCAGCGGCATTTAAGTCACCAGATACTCATTGGCGCCACCGTGCAGGGCATGAGTAACTGCCATGCAGCAGCGTTGGCCCACTACCAATGGCAGGGCATCAAGTAAAGTCGAGGAATCGAAGGACAGGAAAGCCATTGAATTGATAAGCAGGGTCACAGAATTTGTGGTGGTGTAGATTTTCTTTGAGTCCGCTCGCACAACAGTAAGGGAAAAAAATCCGTAGAGCGGATTAGCAACCAGATATTGAATTTATAGGGGAAAGGTCGCAAGTGGCAGGAGTAGAACTTTTTTCAATGAAAGCTCATTGAGCACATATCATGACTAGATCACTTGCGTTGCGAACAACTTTAACAAGAAACAACTAATTATGAGGAACCTACTCAGGCTCTGTGCTGTTTCTGTACTATCATGATTATGATACACTTATGATCAATTGGCAAACTCGTAGTTACCTGCGTAGCCCTATGTGCGAGTGTGGGCCGCCGCAATGAATCGCCCGGCATAATACGAGGCCGGAGGGCACATAAGTCACTTGATTGCTTGCCGCCTCGAGAGTCGGCTAGTACAAGTTCCCACACCTTTATGAAGCATAAATAGCAATGACGACTTGTCGTTCACCTCTCTTGTCCAGCTATGCTGTTGATCAAAAGTTGACTATTCATTGGGCATCTAGCCACAAATGCCAGAAGAGCTCAGCTTCGAGGGCCCCAGGGATTGTTGGAGCTCAAGGAGGGACTGCAATAAGGGACAAGGATAAAGGAGGTGTTTGCAACTGAATTGCCCATGAGGAAAAGTGTAAGGGTACATGTAGACTGCCAGTACACATAGTATGATATCTGAAAGACGTGCTTTCTACATGTCGCATGAGTTCCAACAGGAATATATCTTCTGTTGAATGTAAATGAAAGGAACAAAGTAATGTATACTCATTGCAGCTTACCACTTTGATATGAAAAGAGACTCGCGCAACACTCAATGAATTGAGGTCATGAATGTGCTTTCCTACTATTTCCTGACTCTTTTTTTGTGGGCATCCCCCTGTGTGTCCTTGGTTGTAGTTCTCTGCCCTCCCATCTCTGTCACCGTTAGCGACGAAGACTGATCGTTGTGACCAATGATTCCAACTCGAAGAAATATAATCGTTAGCAGGCATGCTATGAATATTTTAGATCAGTCGCTGAGTCCACAAATGTATGCGCTAAGACGTAACTTACCGCACATCCCAAATGCAAAGCCGCTCCAACAAGCTGCCTTGTAGGCCGGAAGCGTCAACAATTGAGGCAAGCCTGCTGTATCTGTGGCCTTTGATTCTAGAACACGGTTGAACACGATCGTCGAAACTGTCACACCAAGCGCTGTTCCAAGCTAGCCCAACATAAGTTCAGATCAGAATCAAACACGCCAGAAGGAAAACCCACTTGAGTCATGGTTTGAAATACTGCACCACCAACACTTTGTTCGTGCGGGAGACAGTTTTTAGCAACGTACATTGTCCCACATGCAAAAACAAAGTCAGCTCCTACAACGGATATAATGGCTGCAGGGAAGCCAAAGGCCCAATAGACAGCATTTGGATTGATGACCGCGAATAGTAAGCAGGCGCAGCCAGTAAGAGACGTTCCACACGCTGGACGCAAGTATAGTTAGATCGTGACCAGCATGTTTCAACAAGAAAGTGAAGCACCGCATACCGACAAGAATAGTCATTGGAATATGGTCAACGCATAAAGCGATTAGAGCGTTACAAGCTATTCCGGTAACAAACATCGGCAGCATCCGCACGACAGTACGGAGTGGACTGTACCCAACAAAATTCTGGTAATATAACTAGATTGTAGAAAGATAATGTCAGACTCGAGGAAGATGGGATGTCGTCGGCTTGAGGAAGATACTTGCCGTTACCCAGTATAACCAAGTCTGAAAGCAAGCCCAAGTCAAGAAAGCGATGCAAAAAACAATTGCAACACGTCCATGCATTCTTGTCCAGAGTGAAATCTTCATGATTGGTGGCGGAGTCGGGAGCCAGCGTAAAGCCAGATGAGATAGCCACTCGCACCGTGAGTCAGGATCAGGGTAAGATATACCTTCAGAAGCATACTGGAGGCTTTCCAGGTGAACCTGCCATACAATGAATCCTAGCACTAGAACCATGCCAATAACTAGGAGAGCAATTATATCTGAATGCGAGATGTTAGTGTATGTCAAGACAATCATAGGTTCGAGTTCCGAAAAATCACTGACAAGGTGTCGACCACTGCTTCGGAGCAACCTCTCCTTGTCCGAGAACGAAGACAATTAGAACGAGGCCTGCTGTCACCAGGAAAGCCCCAATCCAGTCTACGCGGGTGTCTACTTCGTTCGAAGGCTCATCTTGATTAAATGACAACAATCCCCCAATCATTGACAATGCAGTCAGGCCCTACAACCGCCATAAGCAGGAAGCTCAAAAGGATCAAACTTGGTATAGCTGACTGCGCTAAGGTAGAATGGTGAGCGCCACGACTGTCTGTGTGTAAAAAGGACGTCAGTGAATAATGACTACACAGAATTGGGACACTTGCGGAGTCAGTTGGGTCAGTACTCCTCCCAAGACAACACCGAAACCTCCGCCTAAGGGTGCACCAGCAGCAAAACTTGCAAACGCCACAGCACGCAATCTACCAGAGTGAAAGGTGTGGGCTAGAATTCCAAGCTAGACGTTGGCAGGAGAAAGGTAAATATTGAATGTATTTCAGGCATAGTGAACTCACGGAAGCAGGAATTGTAGCCGCACCACCAATGCCTTGGAGTCCTCGAAGAATATCTAGGGTTATTGGTTCTGAAATAATGACAGATTTGTAACAGTAGATGAGATAATTGATCAAGTTACCTTCTACAAACGCACAACCGAGTGTAAACGAGAGAAGCCACAGAGAGCCGATCAAAAATACTTGCTTTCTTCCATATAAGTCTGCGAGTCGTCCAAATAGCAAGAGAAGACATCCCTATGACCAAATCAGTCTCTGACAACTTGAATCTAAGTTATCGAAACATGTAACGAACATTGCTCAAAGGATTCGCTGAGATAATCCACTGGAGAGCCGCCTGAGGAATTTGAAAATCGTGCTGAATCACAGGCAGCGAAATTGAGACCGATGTGTTGGTAGAAATCTAAATACGAGGGGTGAGGTCAAAACGGACAAGAATAAGTAAAAAGATACCCACATTGGCCACCATGGTCAGCGTACAAGACGCAATAATCAAAAAGCTTTGGAATGCAGAAGGTTCTTTCATTCTGTGCTCTGCTATCTGGAGTGGTCGTTCACCTGTTGTAGATGAGGGAGAAATTTTTTAAAATATGAGTGGCCGGGTCAAATGCGGGCAGGTGGGGTAAGCTTCATTCTTCCTTATACATCCAAAGTTATGATCGCATTCTGCCAGACCCTTCTCACAACGCTAGAAGGTATCAAAGCCGTTCTTCCCGCTACATTCTTATATACAATCGCCCGAGGCCGTCCCATTATTAAACATCATCTTCTCATGTCGGTAACTGACAAACCTCGACCGCCATGTGACTCTGGTCCCCCGTATACCTCCAGGGAGCAGGACAGGGCAGTTCACTTAATGACAAAGATTATAACCCCTGGCCGGCTCTCATCGAAGCATCCTTGATTCGCACGTCCTGAAAACAGTGTGATCATGGCCACACAAGAGTATGCTTGCCGGATCCGTGATTTGAGCGTATTAAGAAGGGCGACGCGTCTTCGGAGACGATTCCCGGTTCATCAAAATTCGATGACTCAATCTTTGTACGTGATGCCGGTATGTTCATGGATTACATGGGATGGAAGGAAGGTCTATTACACGGCATGATCCATGATCTGAATTCCAGAGATTATCACGGTGCTGACACATGCACCATCATCTCTGGGACTGCCGCAGAAGGAGGAGACGAGCTCGCAACTGACGCATGGCATTGCTGCTGTAGATCTCCCCGCCCTGACGACAGTCAACTATATACCATACAGGAAGTAACTACATAGAGTAGAGGATGAAGCTGGGTCCACCTTTTATCGATGCCCTCACAATCACAGAGTATGGTATAAATGAGTTTGGTACAATAAGTTTGGCACAGTGGCCCAGTTTGTTTGGTTTAAAACTGCCCGCTAAAGCGCAAGGACAGTGGTAGCTTTGAGCGATCCGCTGGCACGCGGATCACCCGTGAGAAACAACCGACGAGGCGGTGGGAAGGAAGGAAGTGTATTACACGGCACGGTCCAAGATCTGAATGCCGGATTTCTGAGAAGTATCCCGATGCGGCACAAGCATCATCGTCCTCAGGGCGGTCATAATAGGGGGCTAGCGTGGCCCAGGCAAAAAGTAGCTGCGCGTCGTTCACGATGGCGGTAAAAACAGAATAGCAGAATAACAGAACCCAAAAAGAGCCAAATTCAGAAAGTAAAAGCCTTCGGTATGCAGTTATTAATGTTCGTGCCCAATTTAGAGCGGAAACTAGGGCTAGAAGAGGCTGGATTGGCGCCAGGGGTGTTGGATATTGGTGGTAGGAAGCAAAATTCCAGGACTACGTGTACTATGTGGACAGCGGGAGAGAGGAGATTGGGATCGAAGCGTTGTTTGGGATGATGCGGGGACTGATGAAGATTAAAATATAACGACTGGAACAGGCGATTCAATGTATTTTATGGGATGAGCAGCGGGAGAGAGGGGATTGAGATCGGCGTGCACTTGGTTGGGTTGTTGCCGAGAGGAATGAAGATTGAAATGTACAGCTGTTTGCAAAAAGTTTTGCCCATTCGAGTTTCCTACCTGTGGTTGCTTGTATTTGATATTTGATCCAATATTTCTGTTGAGCCTCACATTGTCTTGTTTGTATGCCATGTTTTGCAGCATCCACCTTGAGGAAATGTGCAATTTTGAAAGATTCCCGGAGTATTCGTGAAGTGAGGGTCTTGGGGTTGCTCTGAAGAGCACCAACGTCGTATCGCAGCACGGCGGATTCACCGACGTAACGCGACGCACTGGGCGGAATTGATCCTAGACATTACAACTGATAGTGCATGGGCTCCTGCTTTTGCGCAAAACAGTAATCACGCTCCAGTAGGTTTTGTACTGGTCATTTTAGTGAAGTATAATGCTATATCCAAAGATTGGGCAGCCAAAGCGAAGGATGGAAGAGACGAACATCGATATGAGTCCTGAGCAATCAATTGATTACATATGGCAGCCAAATCAAGTATCAAAAACAAATAAACAGCTATTGAAAACTCTTGAATGGGCAAAACTTTTTACAAACGGCTGTAATTTCGAAACGGGTGACTATCGGTATACAAAAAAAGATATCACTTCTATATATGGAAGAGCTGTTCTCGCCTGCGCTCCAGCCTCTTTCTTTTTTTTTTCAGGAACATTACGGAGAATCAACAAAGTTGACCACCGTCGACTGTTAAGCTTACAAGGCGATGCGCCGAGCGAATTTTTAGCAACATAGGGGTTCACACATCCGGGGAGATGCATTACGCACAGTGCCGGTATGACACTCGTATGGACTCCGGGCTAGTTACATGTCCTCTTCTTCAAATCCCCTCCATCTTTCTTTGTTAGCATAGACATAATATATACCGCATAAACCTCTCGGAATGCAGCTGGCCCGTCTACACCACTAAAACCCCGGACTCTCCCACCTCTGTTCAGGAGAGATCAAGTGAGTCCCAGACGGCACGTCTCCAGGTTCTCTGTACAAATTTTTTGGTCATTAATGTTACATCAAGGTGGAGTCAATTCTCAATTGTTTTGTACCATCTTCTAGTAGATCTCAGTGGTAGACGGTGGGTCTTTGCCATTGATAACTCTATCGTTCCAGAGTTTCCATATTAGGTGAGCACTTTCACTCCCGACAATTCTGTATAGTCTAGACTCGCCAGGTTGTCGTTTCGCGTTGTCGTCCTTTAGGTCCGTGGTTCCGCAGCATAGTAGAGTGCCGAAGGTTGGTTTGACCCATGCTGTCCGTTGTCGTTTCCACAGGTTTTCTGCAAGGGCCCATATTTCTTGTTGACCGGGGCAGGAGCAGTCGAAGAGAATATGTTCCATCTCCAGCCTCATTTTGTGAACACAAACTGACTCCAATAGGCTGTAAATATCCTATAACTACCAGTTAAAATTTCACAATGGACAAAAGCATAAGAGTAGGCTTGGACAGGCTAAAAAAACCGAACCAAAACCTCCACATTTTGTGGGTTACCATATAAGGCAATGACGTCATTTTCAGCGTCCACTGTATGTGTCTGTTGCTGTAAAACCTGGGACAGTACGATACAGTGGTCGCTAATAAATTCACATCTGGCCACAGAGGCGATGGATCGGATCAGCGCATGTATAGCCTCTGGAAACCGGCGTTGAGATCTTGGTCACTCGACTGGTTTGGGGCGACAATCGTTTTTCAAGCATGTGACAGTCATTTCGTGATCAGTGTAGAGTAGCCCTAAAGCAGTACCCTCTAAGAGGTTGTCGGCTTAGGTTTCTTGTTTAAGCTGACAACCTCTTAGCGGGCTTGGTTACCAGGCTAAGTGTAGAGTACCTTTCGGGGGCTACAATACAGCAACTTACGTAGTAGGACGTACCAGATGGTTGTGTATCAATCAAGTTCGAGATTCCTATGAGTCTCGGAATCTCGGACTTAATTATAGTCAGCGTATACGGAGATGAACATTGAGTAATATATGATGAACCTGAGTGTCGACAGAATGTGAGAAAGACGGAAACGGGAGCAATAACCAGAGGACTGTAGCAAGTAAGGGGATTGGATAGGTAGTTCTCCCCTGTTTAACGGTGCAAAGTATCTCAAGCGTTTCACGCTGAAACCGCTGACGTGTGAATAATCCCTATAGAATCTCGTCGGATGATTTTTGCAGGTCCGCAGTTCACGTATTCGCCATTAACACCCTGAATAGTTCCTCGTGCTCTTGATTGTTGAGGTCAATAATCAGGCGCCCGCATATCAACCTGACCCGATTGTAACCTGATGTTCTATTTGAAGCGTACAAGATACAGCGGTTTGCATAAAGTTTTGCAGTTTTGATTTCTTCATCATATTTATTTGTTCTGATACAATCTCTATATGTTCCAAGAGCCGGACACAAAGCCACACCTAGAGGAAGAGAAAGGCGCTGATTTGGACAAGGATTAACCGGATGCTACTTCCGTACGATTTGATGGGCCTGGGCCCCGAAATGTATAGAGCCAACAAATACAATCAAACAATAGCAGCATTGAAGAAATCGGAACTTCAAACCTTTATGCAAACGGTTATTGATAGCCCCCGAATCGTCCAGAAGTATGATTAATCAGTGCTGACAGGCCCCCTTTCAGACCAACTATAGTCCAAGCATGGCGATGGCCACGGAGTGCAACAATTTCGATCTGCAAATCTTTTTGAACTACTGAAGTAAGTAACGATCTGGGAGTCAATCATCTGCTAGACGGTTTTTAGCTCTTATGATTCTCATGATGTATACTACAGTCCAGCTACAGTTACAAGTTGTCTATGCTGAAATGTTACATTACAGTATCCCAACTCATTGAATGAACACACCCAAAAACCCGTTGATGTCCTCTGTCTCAGCCCTGTCAGTGCTAGTCTCTGTTGTCGTTGCTTCTAGAGATTTGTATAGTTGCTGCATCTTAGTCGTATCCTCCTGCATCAATGATATGTCCAACTGTTCAATCTGTTGTGATCCCCTAACCAAATGTAACCATCTTCTCAATACCTGAAAGCGCAATTCCTCGGCCTCGGGGCGGTAATCCTGCAGCGTCAACAAAGGAAGGCTTTCTTCTCTTAGAAGCTGCAGCGTCAACTGTGCAAGTCGGTAGTAACACAATGAGTCTGAAGCCCAAGATCCATGTATGCTGGAACCCTGTCCCTTCTGCCAGCTGACAAACCAGTTCTTCAGGGCATTCTGATGATAGGAGCATATATTCTCCAGAGCTGATTTGCCTCCCAGTAGCATATCGGGCATTGTAGCTGCTGTTGTTGCATGGATGTAGGATCCCAAAAACAATCGACTCAGTATCTCGTGGATTAGGAGATATTGTGCGAACTCGGTTATACGACTCAGAGGTGGCGTTAAAGTTGCAAACTGACTGTATAGTGATCCAATCGCTGCTTGAGCATTTGCGCCATGCAGACGAACCGTAGGTGACCCATACTGAGATGTAGCGCGTAGACTCGTAACCCAGTCTTGGGCGGTTAAGGCTCTCCAGAGCTCGTCATCACAAGGCAAAGTTCCTTCGATGGCATGCTGGGTGTACGGGGGAATGGCGAAGAAGATTATGAAATCGCATGCTTGGAGGTGAGTCAAGCAACAGAGTCTGCAATACTTGAATATGTGAAATGAATGTCGAGATCAAATTACAAGTGCAAACCTTTTGACGCTCTCATAGCGTGCCCAAGAGTGCCATGCCTCGTCTACAGGTGTTTCATCAAAGAATTCGGGAGATTTCCAGCTCTGAATGACTTGGAGAACACCAGAACGTGCAATCATCTGATGCTGTAGTTAGTATTCAAAGTTCAAAATAGAGATTAAATATTGACCTGCTTCATCATTCCGTGATATAGAGCAGATGCAGTTCTTCTCTCCTTCTGCTTGCTAAATATAGCTAAACACTGAAGAAGGCCCAATGCAAAGATCAGGTCAATTTGCGTATTTGGATCAACACTGTCACACTGCGGGGAGGTATTGAACTGAGGGGTAATATTCAGAGAGAAAGTGTGCCTACATATTGTTGTATGATCTCTTCCCCACCCACCATGAGCGTGTGTCTGATGAAACCCTTTGCCTGTTTTGTCCGCACATATAATGCACCACATGCCTGCATTACGGTCAATAGGGCAAGTGGTCTATCTTTTTCTATCCAGGTCGCTTCATGTATGATCGGAATCTTGAGAGAGAATGATGAAAAGAAGAAATGCACTAAGGCAAGAACAAGCAACAATCATCAACAATTATGCTCATGTAGTCTTAGAGACATACCCACTGTATATACGAAGCTCCGCTTCTGTTCCATGGGCGAGCTGATGCTTAACTGCCCGCTCGAGATTAGCTGCGGGAGGTATGTCTGCAAGAGAGAAAGGTTGCTGTAGCAATGGCATTGTTGATGCCGGTGAAGCCATATTCGTTGGAGTAACCATAGATTGGTCAGGGTCTTTGAGTTTAATAAAGTCCAGGGGACCCGAGGTGAAAGGATCAAGTAAAGTAACGTTGAAGGGGTTCTCATTGGCGTTTGTGTCGGTCTCGGTCGTATGGGACGGTTGGTCCACTAAGTTTGGTATGACTTCGGTTGATGCCCCACTCTCTATAGATGCTGCGCTTGCGCACTGCATCCAAGTCTCTATAAATTCACTGCTAAAACTTGCAAGGTGACCATCTATAGACGAGGGTATTTGCCCCTCCGCAACTTCTTGATCAAATTCGGTCAAAGATTGATTCGGTGAAGTGGGTGCCAATGACACCGCCTGCATCAAGGTGAGTGAATAACCAGAATCAGCACTAGTGGAGGTGGGGGAAGATGCATCTGATGCGGACATTTGCGAGCGATTGCTGTCTACGGACTCGGGGGTTGAAGGAGCATTTGAACCATCTCGTTGCAGACGGGCGCGCGCGGCCTTTTGGAGCTTCGCTCGACTAACTTCCGGATCATTGGTGTAGCTGCATACTATGCTACGTCTTGTACACTTGTCACATGGTTGAAGCAAATTGCATTTTACCTTGGCTTTGGCACAGGCTTCGCAGGATTTTCGACGCGAACGGCTGGAGGAGCCACCGCGGTAACATTCATAAGTACTTCTACGTACCGACTGAATGTATGTCACTCACCTCTCGCCACAGGACTTCTTGTGACGGGCCAGAAGGTCACTACGAGTAAACTGAGATCCGCACTTCTTCGAGTATAGTGGTGATGGTCAGACTTTGAAAAAAAAGAGCTCAGTGGTTGAACCTCACATTACAGTGGTGGCCCCTTTCGTTGTTGTCTGTAAGAATATGCCTTCAGTCATATTCTGGCATCCAAGTAAATTTCCAAGAACACTTACGCGATCGCATATGTCGACTGAGGTGAGTCTTGCGCGTAAATATCGCTGGACATACCGAGCAAGATAGTGTGTCTGTAGAGCAACTCAGGAGGGGGGGACTTCCAGCCTCTGACATTGTCTCGAACGGGTTAGGTGAGGCGGGAGAGAATTCAAGTTGATATCCTCTCTTGCAGATATATCTGGCTGTGGGCATCCGGTCACTTATTTGAATGCGGGAAAGTTTGCATCCTGATATCCTCAGATATGTCTCGGTCTTAATGATGCCCGATGATGTCCGAAAGCGTACCTGCGCACTTTTCGGGTCCCGCCATTTGACTCCATTGCGCACGATATAAAATTATGCGGTTATTGTCGGTTTTTGCGGCTAATGTGACCGGGGTAAATCTTGATTTGATAGCAAAAGAGACAGAGTACATCAAATTAGTACTGCAGGAATTGCCGTGGAATTGAAAAATAACAGTACTGAAAAAGAAGGGTGATATGTTGACTAGAGAAAGCTTCGGAGCCCAAATCCAGGAGAATAAATCCTCAGGATAAGAGTATCATTCGACACAGGCCATAGGGCTATAAGCTGTTCCCGTACATATACGGCTTACGGGTGCCATCTATATCGTTCTGTACCTGTACGCAGGCAGGTATCTCTATTCAACTGAGTTTTTAGACTGAGGTTCACAAGTTTAAACCAAATACAAATTCTACAGATGCGAACTCCATATTAATTGATACAGTGCTTTGCGTAATTCTGTGCCCCCTCAGGATTCTCGCATCTGTTTATTTGTATTAATTAATAGACCGGGACCAGGCCCTTTTACTACAGCCGTTTGCAAAAAGTTTTGCCCCCTTGAGTTTTCTACCCGTGTTTATTTGTATTTAGTATTTTGATAGGATTCCTATATAATTCAAGTGCCGGTATGCCCGAAGATAGCGATGGACCCATCGTGGGATGGTGGTTCCGTACGATTTGGTGGGCCTGGGCCTCGAAATGTATAGGATGAGTAAATACAGATAAACAGCTATTGAAAACTCGAGTGGGCAAAACTTTCTGCAAACGGCTGTATACAAAACATATGAGAAAGGTTGATTTCGGATGAGTTCCAACCAAACTGACTCTTTCTCGTGAACGTTTGTTGAGGATTTCGTGAGTTTTGTATACAAACGGGGCCTGGGCCCAGTCTATTAGTAAATACAAATAAACAGATGCGAGAATTCTGAGGGGGCACAGAATTACGCAAAGCACTGTACTGGCTGACTTCCCGTAGGCATTAATTGCCAAAAAGTACAATTGATTGTTCGGAATGCTCGGAAAATGGCCCGGATGCCCTCAAAAGACTGGAATTTGAAATTCAAAGTCCGTTTTTGGTTTACAAAGGGGTTCCGACCCCTTTGTAAATGCTTTTTCGACTCTTGTTGACATTTCCTAGTCCGTTTTGGGGCATTCCGGTGACATTTGCACATGCATCGACTGAAGCCAAGTAGGTCCAAGCAAACTGGGATCAACAAAATCAGGTGAGCATGACGCTTCACCTCAGCTTTGGCGGGAACGATAAGTCAAATAAGTGTTGACTCATAATCTCATTTCCAATAAGTGCTGGATTGTTTACTGGAAGCGTTAATTGCTGCGGGAAGTCATCCACTAGGGTTAAAAATACTGAAACTAAGTTTCACTGGGCTCACAACACCCGAGATCACCGGCTGATGATGTATTGGTTGTCATATCAGCCTTGATTCTGGTGTTGGGGAGGGTCGGGTCACTGACCCATGACCCAACCCAACCCAGCTTGGGTCAGGGTTAGGCTGGGTTGGGTCAAAGGTCTGGGCCAGGATTTTGCTGACCCAATTACTTGGGTCAGAAGTAAAATAAAGTTTGGCCACATATACTTATTGGATATGTATTTTATAAGAAATGTACATGGTATATCTGGTGATTTTAAGTGCCTTGCCCTCTCCTTTCAACTTCGTAAGATGGGCTGACCCAGGGCCTTGATCATGACCCAGCCCAACCTGGTCCGACCCAACCCTCCCCAACACTACTTGATTCCGACTCTTGCCGCTTCCATTCCTGATTCACTCCGCGCTCAATTTTCCCTGTGCCTGTAGAAAATAAAACATCTATTCATTGACATGCAAATTGTCATGTGTGAGAGCCTACCTGTTCAAATATTTATATTTTTCTCTATACATGGTTCATGGGAGACCTTTGATGGAGTACAAGCAAATTCACTTGATTACTAACTTGATCCCATTTAATCAAGTTAACTTATCATTTCGTACACTTGGACAAATCAACTTGCCAGTCTCTGAAAAATGTAACTAGCTTGTGCTTCACTCAAAAGTGTGTGTTGCTGCTTGGAATCATTCCGAAGCATTTGCAATATTCCGACCCGCTCCATTATCTAACCGGAGCGCATCGTCACATTGCAGAATCTGAGTAACTTAAATGCCGTTGCCGTGGCACTTGAGCTATTGATAAAGCAAGTGAATAATTATTATCAGCTCTTGGAATACCAATGAAACTGTAAATAATTTAAAAACTTGCTGTACCAAGATGATTTGTATGATATCATTTTTCATAGTTGGTCTCTCCACTGTATTTATCGGATATTGAAAACCAATTTCCAAATTGAAGTGTTTACCAATGGAACTTGTCTCTTTACTCACTGTTGCATGCTGTAAATTGTAGAATATGAGTTATTGGTATGAACAAGCTGTGAATACTTGTAAAATTGAATAACAAACTTGACTTTTTCAGTCATTCTAATATATATACATTATAATTAAACTTAGATGTACATTCTAAACATCAGTCTCACCAACTTCTGTAATTTGCCAAGATGTTGGATGTTGTGTCAGGAAGAAGCCAAGTGAAATGATGGGACTTGATACCATGATAGGCAATTGACAGTGCTCATGCTGATATGCTGTTCCAGCTGGAGCTTGCTACTCACCATTGAATGTTCAAAAAGCATGATTCTTACACAGCACATAGTACTGTACCACACAGTTTCTAATTGTCATCAGGAGCAAGTATACTACAGATAGAGAGCGAAAAAGCTACAAAAACCTTGAGGTTACTCACCTCCTGCTGGAACATAATGCAGCCATTGATGTCCCTAAGTGAGAGTTGTACAAAAGCAACCAATACATACAAGATTCCTGCAAAATAAGTGATAAAAAAGCAGTCCAAGCTATAAGCAATTATTGGAAGCATTGCAATCATGATCTCTGTGGCCTGGTGGGCGATGGATGAAGGTTTAAAGGAGGTCCTACTCGTACTGTCCCAACCGATCGACCTCCAAGATTGTTGTGATCCGACACTTTGACCGGAACTAGCAACTCCCATATAAGGCTTAGCAATAATTTTTTGTAGATTAATCAGATAATTACTGCGGTATTAGTGATACATAGAACAGTGTAGAACTTACCCTTACCTTGTAGATATTTTTAGAATACCTACCGTAGAGTATGAACTGCCCACTCCGAAGGCCGACAATAATACAGACAATTACTTATTTTACCTTCATCATTCCGAGCCTAATGGCTCAGAGGCACCACTGCGCACCTAACCTACAAAAAAAAATATGGGTAACCCTATACATGTTCCCTATTAAATATGGTTGTACCCACTAACAGATATGGTGACATGTCCTAACCAAAGAATGGTCTATTTCTGACATGAATGCTGTAAAATATGCCGTACATGTAAACTTCATGCAACTCAATCCAAATATCAAATATCAAATACAAACAGACATTGGAATTTTGTCAAGATCTCAACATGCAAAACTTCATGCAAACAGCTGCACAACTTGGATATAACTCTATGCACCCTCCTGGAGTCCATCATACTGGCTCTGGAGCATATGATTGGATATAAGTGGCATGGCAGCAAATGTTTATAAGCGGTACTATTTTGAATGGAAGTTCAGTCATGTGTCATGGACACCTCTGAACTGAACTGAATTAGCCATCCACCATGCATCATACTGGAGTCTGAACTACTATTGGTCCAGTCACATTTTCAGCATTTTGGCTGCCAAGCAATAATATTGGAATTTTTTGTTGGAGAACATATCAATGAATCAAAGTGTAGTGTTTCAGCTTCAATCCTTAGAAGCAATCTATTATGTACAGTATAGAGCCTGACTTCCAGACCAGTGCTAATAATGAACTTAACTAAACTTTAAATGCATCATGTATCAGTACTACAGTAGTGACTTTGAACTATTGAACTGAACTTGACCATTCATCATGCGTCATAGTCAAAGAACTTCCATTCAAAATAGTACAGTAACAGATAAGTATCATGTGTGGAAGTTGCTGATTCATTCCTCAGAACCTGCATGGTACAGTCAATCCAATGAGGAAATGTATAGAAGTTTGAGGATGAAATCAATGCCATTCTATCCGATACAAACTGCCAGTTGCTTTGCCTAGATTTTAACTGCCGAGCATGTTGATAGAAATAAGAAGTCAACTTTGCACTCAGGTGAAAAGCTTAGGCATTCTTTTAAATAACAGAGTCCAATAGAATGCCTTCAATGGATGGAGCAAACAACCTGATAACTGGCCTACTAATTATAAGAAAGGCTGTGACTAAGGAAGTTCAAATAAGCAAAAACATGCAACAAATAACCAGGGCTCAGGGTCAATATTACCAACAACTGACTTACAGTCATTGACCATTCAACGGCAGTGTTTGCCTTAAGACCCAAGGTCTTAATTAAGTTAAGGCCTTATTAATTGACAAGGGGTTAACTTCAATGACCAGCTTAATTTGCTTAAATAGGAGTCTTAATTAACATGTAACTTCTTAGATGAATTTTTTTTTGGCTACCGCTGTCCCGCTGTCCTCATTGCACTGCACACTCAGAATGCATGCTGCAGCTTGTGGGTTCTGTTTTGAAGCTATTGAGGTCCTTTTTGGAGGAGAAAATGGCATTGCAACAAAATGGACTAAACATTGTACTGCTGCCGGACTGAGTGCGTTGTCTATGAGCTCTGGTGTGAGGGGGTGAAGAGGGTAATAAATTGTCAGATAATGGTGCAAATGTAACAGGAGAAACTGAATTTTGTTTTAATACCTTAACCAACCCTTACTTTGAAATCAAGTCAAGGCCAAATTAAATGTTAGGACCTTGATTTGTGGAGGTACCCTTAATCAAGGCCTTAGACAAACACTGTTCAATGGGACAGATTTTGGTAACTTGATCCGAGTGCACTCTATAATCTATTTCTCACAGAAATTCTGCACCGGGCATAAATCTAAGTTGATCATCAGTTTCAAATGTTGAAGTCGTTGTACTCAAGTTCTGACTTCTGTTTTAAGTGCCATGAGCGAAAACTTGATTTCCACCACAAGTGAGACCAGATATCAAGACGATCCGATTCGGGCCACACAGTCCCGCTTTCGGTCCCACACTTGCAAGTTGCCACCTAATCTGATCAACTAAAAAAAATGCTCATGCACATTGCACAGTACACGCTAATGATGTTTTGCAGGTCCTGGGGCACATAGGTGCCTCTAGACCATGGAATGACCATTTCTAAGCTCTATAGACTTCAGTTATCTTAAAGAACTGAGATTATTGCCATACTGTTGCTTGTCCCAGCCATTTGCTCAAAAATCCAGATTTATCTTCAGGGCCAAGTCCCATAACCACAAATAAATGCTTCAAGACATGCCTAAGCTCCAATCCTAATCATAACAAATTCATAGGAGACAGCAGTGGTCAAGGGACGGCAATATCTTCATTTGTCCCATCGGATGCTTGTCCCATTGAAATTTTGAATGGTCAATGACTGTACTATGAATTTAAACACTTCCGGCCTCGGTCGAACCAGGTTCTTGGAGTAGTGTGGGACTCCTCGGAACTTTGGCTCTGGCCATACGACTTAGATCCCGACACTGTTTACCGATAGGCGAGGGGCGGGCTCATCTGATGCAAGACAGGGGCATATGCTGTTCAGCTTATTAGCATATATCCCTTTTCGGACATACACTCCCAGGATATTAATGACCCGGTCACTACGGAGCTTTCACTACAGCTGTCGCGGGAACAAAATGATGCAAACAAAGCGCCGTATACTGTCGATCGACGGGAAGTTCAAAAATGGAGTGGGAGTATCGGCCCCCTAAAACTCCATCTACATACAGTGGTTCTTGATATCGACGGAATATTTTTGTGAATTGCCCTGTTTCACTTAACAGGAACGTCCAACTAAATATTGCATTTCGCAATATTTAGTAGAACATTCTATCAAGTTTTTCGGGGTTCAGTCTTTCCCCGGGCGGTGGTTTATAACTCTTACAGAATGCGGAAATTACAGTGTCCTTTTCCATCCCTCGTTACTTCCTGTGGATGTATAGTGATGTATCTCACTGTTCTGCTTTCCACTTCGCTTTTCGCTTCCATTGCTCTTGGGAGACTGTTTTCCGATGCATCTGAACTTCCAAATAACATTCAATATGATTATATTATTGTCGGTGGTACGACTGTCTTTGGCGGCCCAGGAACTGTGCTGGTTGATTCAATTTTGATCTATGACCCAGGTGGTGCAGCAGGGAGTGTTCTGTCTAATCGTCTCTCAGAAGATTCCAATATAAGGGTCCTTCTCATTGAAGCTGGCTCAGGGTAAGGGCTTTAAGATCTGAGCTATCATGGAAAGCTAATTGAATCTTGTAGTGACTTTAATAATTTGAACATTGAGGTTCCCTGGCTTGCTGGCGTTTTGGAGCATTCCCAATTTGCACGTATCAAGCTCATGTACATTGTCTTTTTAATATGTTACGCTGATGGCCCCCTGTGAGCAGGATTGGAATTTTACAACAGAAGCCAACCTAGGGTTAAACAACCGTTCCATTGCCTATCCCCGAGGCTTTGTTCTTGGAGGATCAACTTGTATTAGTATGACAAATTCCTCCAGTCTAGCACCGGGATATCAAATTTTAAACTTCTATTGCAGACTTCATGGCATATACCCGAGGTACAAGGGATGACTTTAATCGCTGGGCTGCAGTGACAGGAGACAATGGATGGTCTTGGGATTCACTCTTTCCATACATGCTAAAGGTAAGACTGGTGCTGCAATATGGAAAGCATTTTCTTTGATACATCTTAGATGGAAAAGCTCACCAGTCCAGTTGACCACCGCAATACCTCTATGGAGGTGCTTCCATCAATTCATGGGCATGATGGTTGGTATCAAGCTGTCTCTTACTGGAAACACCAACTTAAGGCAATTGAGTAGGGCCCGTTGGTACAAGTGTATCTGGGCTTCGCCTTCCCACAGATTCTAGGATTTTGGGTGCCTCCTCGGAACTTTCAGCTGAGTTCCCATTCAATATAGATACAAACTCCGGTGATCCCATTGGAATTAGTCAGCTTTGGGCATTTATAATTGACACTCATAGTTGCTTATAAGAATCTTTACACAGGTTGGGCTCAGTTTACAGTATATACCTCAATCCATAACTTAAAAATCAAGCTAAACCCTGTTCATACTAGATTGCCAATGGTCAACGTGTCAATGCTGCAACCGCATTCTTGGAACCAGCTCTTTCACGCAGCAACCTCGACATCCTAGTAAATACACATGTGACAAAAATTGTTCAAACCGGATCTCAGGAAAAGACTCCAATATTTCGTGGGGTGGAATTTGCTCAAAATGCATTAGGTTTGCCTCTGAATTTAACATCTTCAAGTGTAGAGTTAGTGCAAATGCACTTTTTAGGACCTGTCTTCTCCTTAAATGCCAGTAGAGAAGTTATTCTATCTGCCGGCGCTGTCAAGACTCCTCATTTGTGTAAGTCTGTATGCTGGCCAATTAAAGAGCTCCAGCGTAACATTACCTGATACCAGTAATGCTCTCGGGAATTGGGGACCCTGATCATCTTTCAGCTGTTGGTGTCAGTCCCATTGTCAATCTCCCCGATGTCGGACAGAACTTGCAAGTAAGCACAATAAACTCACATTTGCCTGAGATATGCATCTTGTGTTCTAATGGACTGTGTTATAGGATCATGCCCTGCTAACCATCCAATTCACAGTGAATTCCACTGACACGCTGGACAATCTTTCTCAGAATACAACATTTCTAGAGCAGCAACTGGAACTATGGCAGGCAAATCGAACCGGTGAACTTGTCTTGCCTTCATCAAATCAATGGGGATGGTTCAGGCTACCAGAAAATTCATCCATATTCAAAAATCACAGTGACCCTAGTGCCGGTCCAACATCAGCCCATTTTGAATTTTTATTAACTGTGCGTCGTAGGGTGATTTTCTCCGCAATGGTTAGCTTAATTTCATAATTAGGATGCCTTTTTCTCTTTTGCAGGTCCAACTCCAAATGAGGGGCATTACTTTACTATTTTCACAAATGTAGTTTCCCCTGCTGCTCGTGAGTGCTTTTATCACAGTACTATTCTGCCTTGTGTCATGGTAAATCTTTAGGAGGACAAATTTCAATTAACTCAACAAATCCCTTTGATAGTCCCGTCATTGACTCAAACATTTTGGGAAGCAATTTTGACAGACTGACCATGCGTGAGGCAGTTAAGTCAGCAAGACGTTTTATGTCTGCTTCAGCCTGGGAAGGATGGATTCTTGATGAGTTTGGGGCATCTAAGCAAGCTCAGACAGATGATGAAATTGATCAGTTTGTCAGTAATAATACTGTCACTGTGGACCATGTATCTTGTACTGTTTCTATGGGTAAAGCTGGGGATACAAGCAAAGGAAGTGGTGCATTAAATCCTGACTTGACAGTCAAGGGGGCTATGGGACTGAGAGTTGTGGACGCATCTGTATTTGTAAGCATTTCTTATCCTATTGCATTATTGTTCTGATTGTTGGTTTTTGGGTCTCTCTGTTAGCCGTTTGTACCTTCGGCACACACTCAGACACCGACATACATAGTTGCTGAGCGAGCTGTAGATTTGATCAAAGCCTATCAAGGCCATTCTTGATTTTTAACCACCTAAATGAATTTGCTGTGTTTTAGTTTTGATTCTGACATTTTCAATGTCCATTACTGGACTAATAAGTGTCACACACAAATCATTTTGGTTTTCATTGTGATTTTTTGTAAAAAAAGTGAGTCTTGCAGGACACAGAAGTAGAATTTCATGTGTCGCTAGTTTCAGCTCCTCTTCTGTTTCAATTTCAGAAGGACAGTCCTTTACTTCAGCTGTGTGCAACATCCCAGCCTCTTCAGTTTGTTCCATAACCAAAGGTTTGATATGAACAACATAGGCTGGTATTCTGTTACACAACAATGTGTCCATTGCAGCTGCTCCAATAAGGCTAATAGGTGTCTCTTTAGTTTCAGGATCCAATTTTTTTTCTACAGGACTTCATTCTGATTGAACTTTAGTCCCTCATTTGGTCCTCTTCTTCTGCTGTTGCAGAGCTGGTGTACAAAGAATCTTCAGTACTTGTTCTGGAACAGATTTAGTATTGGGAGTAGAATGTAAACCCCCTGTACATTTCTGTATCCATTGTCGAGTCTGTTTATATAAGGGAAGGTTGGAGGAATGCTCATTGGAATTTACTATCGCTGAAGCTTGCAGTGTCTTTTCAGAGTAACCACACTTTGCCTTGCTGATATGGTACTCCTTCCCACACTCAAAATTTTATTGTAGCCTTGCATCCATTCAGTATATATCAACCATTCATTCATTCCAAGTACAACTGGATTGTCAGAAGGCTGTTTCAGATGCTCAGCAGCTACCTTCTCCACAACTTCATCTTCTGCAACAATAACAGCATCTAACTCCTCCTTTTCAATATTCCCCTTATACTTCTCTTTTCCTACCCCCCCTTTAGCTTCTCCTTGTGCAATGTCTTCTCCATACACAATTCCTTCTGCAATTGCAGCAGAAATTTGGATGTTCCTTTCTGTTAGACCTGAGCTATTCTATGTAGATAGGTTGCGTTGTGTAGTAGATATGAGAATACAAGGTTAATTGTGTACTGAAATATTAATTGTAGATGTTCCCCAGGTCCAGGGGAAGAGGAACTACATGTTCAGTAACAATGACCATAGTCAAGAGTGGTTATGTGCAGAGCAAGATGTGGATAATACATAGGACCATAGCAGTATGGACTTATGCTAAGGGGAACTGGAGTCAATGTTGGGGAATGTTGAGGACAGTTCTGAGTGTGGCACATTGCATTCTGCCAATGCACAGTTATTCTGTTAGCTAGACAGAAGAAAAAATACAAACTATGATTGGGAAAATAATGGAAATTTACAGGAGATGAGAGCAAAAAGAGAATAGAGATGATAGTTCAGGTAATAACAGTGTGAAGTTCCCTGGGGGAACTTTACTGACTTATATATGTACACTGGAAATACCCACACAAAGATCTAGTAATAGCTGTACAGGTTTGTTGTGAGGGGATCATTTGTCTCAGTAATATGGTTAAGGAGACATCCGTATGACTAGGGGAACTTAATACATTGAACAAAGTGATTATTAATTGAACAGACACTTCATGCAGCAATCAGACTGGAAGCTGGAAGCTTGACATGTGAATGACAGGTGCCAATTGACCAAATGAGTACATGTAGCTGTGCAGGGGAAGAAAACAAATGGGGGGAAGGAAGAGAAATGAAAGAAACAGGTTAGGGCACTTGACACCCTGCTGTTGGTAGTGGGCCAATGCTGCCGCATGGCAGTTACTTGTGCCCTGTGCAGTGGTGCCAATCAGTATCTAGTGACTTAAATGCCACTGACCTAACTTAGTCTAGACTTGAAATGGTTTGTAATTTATTATCATGACAGCTTTAATACAATACTTTGTGTCATCAATATTACGCCATTAATATAAAATTGCCTGTAAAGGATCAGGCACGGAATTCACCACCACAAAAACTCGGCATTTCATTACATTCCATGCACTTGTAATAACATTACCCTCCCTTAGAACCTTTGAGCCCTCAAAAAGGACTGTGAGCAAAGTAACTTGTCAAGTTACTTTTTCAATTCAGTTAAGTTACTTGCAAGTAACTTTTTTTTCCCACACTTGACAGTTTAACTTGCCGAGGCTCAGCACAATATAACTTCACTAGAACATTATCATCAATTCATTAATGAGGTTATTCGGCGCTTCATACATTGTTTTACATGAATCCTGAGGAGGATGGGGCTCTGGAGTGGAATATGTTAGAGATCTTTTTGCCAGTTTTGAAAATTCAATTCTAATTGTACCTCGACATTTCTACTCCTGGTTGTCAGCAGTTAATAGTATTTAAGTAATTGCTTGATGTACAAATAAAATGGCTCCTAGATGTCATTTGAAAAGTAGACAAAACCTATTCTTTCTCCTTCTGAATGCTATCTGTTAAGATGTGGATATCAATGCAGCTACTATCAGTATAAGTATGTGCCAAGGAATGGTTTAACTCACCTCAGTTGATGGTGGACAAGGGTCTGAGGTGGTTGGATGTGGTGGGTATAGTTTATCTGTAAGCTGACAACATGGGCAGAAGCAAATGAAATAGGCAAGGAAAACCAAATATAGTACAGT